>CAFUXE010000986.1:196732-230137 GCA_903364295.1 Serranus cabrilla | reverse complement strand
TGAATGAGCAGGTAGTAAAAGAGAAAGTGAAGAGAGGGCTGTAGGTGCTGTGTTGCAGGAGTTGGTGACTGATTACAAATTATCTTAATTATCTTCTCTCCCCTGAGATGCATTAGACCTTACATAAACAGCACCAGTGGGAATGGTTATCTGTTCCCTCCATCTCATTTTTCACCCTGGTGCTTTAGCCTATATATTTATCTTTATTGGCTCTGTGCTTTCCTGCCCTCTTGTTTCCTTTCCTTGTTGTTTCTTTCCTCTCCTCTTTCGTTATTACTGCCACCAAGGAGGTCTTGTTTTCAGCTTGTCTGACTGTCAGCCGTATTATGGAAAAACAACTGGCCCAATTTTCTTGAAACTTGGTGGAACATTGCAGCATGGGCCAAAAAAGAGCCCATTAAATTTCGGAGCGGATGCGAGTCATGGGACAGGAACACAAATGATTTTTCACTTAATGTAACATTCGAGGATTTGGCATTTTTGCTCTGGTTGGACTCGTAGATATATGAGTCCAACGGCCCAATAGTACAAATATACACACTGGAGACCGGTGACTGTCAAAGTGCTTCTGAAAAAGTAATTATGTTTTGTGGTGTGACAATGCAGTGGCTAAGGAATGGTTAGGTTTAAGCACAAAAAATACTTAGTTAGGGTTGGAGAAGGATCACTTCTTTAGACTGAGTCAGTCTTACCGATGAGATGTCGGAGCAATGCCATGACAACATATGTCCTGTATGTTCTGTTGGAATAATCAGAAGAAATTGAGTTCCCCACTGGAATGATTCCGGTGAATAACCCCTAAAGTGTGTGTAAAAATGTCAAAATGATCTACAAAGTGCTTGATTGATGGTAACATGCAGTGACAGCATCCCCAAGCTCAAACAGGCGTCTACTTTCATGGTCGCAAGCTGAAGCCTCTTCGGAAGTACCAATAATGACTGTTATCAAAAAGAAACCTTAGAAAACTCTCCACTTATTTTTACTTCTTCTGGGTCCATACCTTAAAGGTTGAGTTCCGCTCAGTGATCATCGGCATAGAGGTTATGCCCAAAATAACCACTCTATATAATACAGGAGTTAGTTTTTATCTCTAATGTGGGTTATTTAGATTACAATAGGTGAAAAAAACACCTTAATACTGCAAGCGAAAAACTGAATGGTTTGTAACACAAGCTGCATTGGATTATAGCATAATGTGAGAAGAGTCCCTATCAAACATTCAGGTATATTGTATTGAGCTCAGAGGTTAAGCCACTCCTTTGAACATGGCCATGCCCATTTTTTCTTCACCAAAATTCATCTTAACTTTTGAGTGTTATTTTAACTCCTCCATGGTTGGTACCAATGAATTAACTAAAACTTCTAGTTTCATATGATTCTAGCATCAAGCATTTTGTTGATTTCGAACAGTTTTTGCTGTGTTTGCATTGAGCCACAGACACCATATAACAGGACAGATGAAGGACACATACACATACACACCCACCACCGATGCAACAGGGTGAAGACAGAGGCAGCAGCACACTGGAGCGTCCGGTGAATGATGGTCTAGTTAGCAGCAGGCTGAGTCATTCCTACTTCCTGTGCAAAGGCAAACACAGTGTATCTGTTTGTCTCTGGCATTGGTTTGGTTTGTATTAGGTCGAACTGTTCTTCTATTAATATTTTATGTGCTACTTTTTATGCACTCTGCTTTTGTCCTGCTCATTGGGATGTATGATTGTCATACTTTCCATCTTTTTCGCATTAGTGTTATGGTTCTGACCGTATGACGAGATTGTTACCGTTTGCCAAGTTTGTGGCTAGGCCCTGTGAATGTGTGTGTGTTTGTGTGTGTGCGTGCATGTCAGTATCAATGTGTTTTATTCTGAAAGTTTGATTGCCCATATTTGTGGCTTTATAGATGATCTCAGCATTGCATGCTCTGTGGGCTTGTGTTGATGTTGTGTGTGTGTGTGTGTGAGAGAGAGAGTGTGTGTGGGTGTTTGGAGCAGGCATGAGGCAGGTTCGGGGGCAAGCGTGTTGTGGTGTAGTATGGCCTTCCTCCAAAGCCCTGTGGCTGTTGAACTTTTATGGAGAGTCAAGCGCTGCACAGACCTTCCAGTCTACACGTGCACATCACAAACACACACACACACGCACACACACACACACACTAGCAGCAGCCCAGTCTTCATTAGAATTGCCACCAGTAGCCAAGCCTGCAGCCTGACACTTCAAAGAGCTCTCTCTCTCTGGTCCCCCCTCTATACTCTCTCATTTTTAGGGCTTGTTTTCCTCCTCCGTCCCTTTATGGCTTTCTTTATAATTCCCCTCTTCCCTCGACCGCTTTTTCCTGCTCATTTTCCTTTATTCTGTCACAAGGATGTTTTATTCCCTCGGCCAGACCTGAGGGAAAACACTTGGAATTAGCTTTGTGACATCTTCCATTATGGATAGTTTATACTGAGGCAGAACATTGTTATATAGAACTGGAAGGTGAAACATAGTTTATCTTCCTAAATTTGACCAATCCAAAGTCCTTCTGTTCTTAGTGATTGTTTATGCAGTTGCCACAGTGGGTATAAGTTTCCCAGCATCAGTAAATATGGCTTCAAAAAGCCGGCACCAAGGAATACAGTACTTTTCTTGTTGGAATCCAAATTCCAAATAAATAGCACTAAGGTTACTCTGGGGTGCCATGTAGCCTCACAGAGATAATATAAACTAAGTGAAGTTAGCATTGATGCTTTGGCTAACAATACTCTGAAATATGTCAGCAAATGTCCCAGCTATCCCTTTTCGCTTTTTTTCATGTTAAATTCTGTGTTTCACTTCGCTTGACTTCTCCCTTTCAATTCCCGCCAATTAACGGCAGTTTTCCGTGCAGACTGTGAATTCCTGTGAATCTCAGCTTCCACGGGAATTCACAGTGACGATTACAGCCAGAAATCCTGCTTTTCATGCAGTGCTACAAATGAGACTCCTAAAACAGGCACTGCACCTTTAACTATTTTTTCGATCAGAATTCAGTAATGTGTTTGGTTATTTAACTTCCCCTTTAAAGGCAAATCCATTGATAATAGTATTTAACACGCAAAATACAGATTGTTGGTTCAATTTCAGTTTCATCTTTTGGTTGGCATGTGTCACATCAAGGATAAAAAAAGACAGATACCAACAGATATTTGCAGCACTGGCCAAATATCTTAATATCTCTTATCCCTTTCATAATGTTGTGTCTTCCCTGGTTTATACAGTACACAGCCACAGAGGATTCACAGGCTGAACTCTATATATCTCTTTTTGAACGATGCAGTGGGGTAACTGAGCCCGACTTGGCTGCAGACCAGATCCCAGATATTGATGGATCCTCGTGTGGATTGTTCCCAGAGAAATACCACCCCGCAGACGACTGCTGCAGCAGCATTTGATGCTCTAAGTGTTATTCCACTGAGTTAGAGTTTCGCTGGTAGTGAGATTATGCATGTCGTGATTCAGCTTGCAGCGGGCATCTCTGATGGATGTTTTTTTGCAGGATTCACTCTGTGATGAATCACAGTTGTGCATGATAACAAGCCTGGCAAACCAGGCAACCCAGATGTGTAGAAATGAAGAAGTGGTGTAGTGGCGCAGAAGTCAGTTTACAAATGTTCTCATGAGTAGAATAGAGTTGAAATTAAATGTCTCATTTCAGAGGTTTTTTTTTTTTAACTTGATCCTGGTCCTGGTTCAGCCTTGAGCCAGTCGCCATGTGGTCTCCAGCTGTGTGTATTCCTTCACAGCATCTCTCAGAAGAAAAAGTCTGTCTGGCTTTGACTCAGGGAGACCCCAGATGAGTGTGTGCATGTGTGTAGGTGTGTCTAAAGGAGGGTAACCCTGCTTTAACTTTGTTCTTTCATTGCAGGAAGCATTGCACATTTTTTTTCCCCCACTCTTATCCCGCTCTTACCTTAAGCTCCATTCTCTCGTTACGAAACTCTTTTTCTCACACGAACATACACACACCTTGGGGTATTAATAGTCCTGCTAATTGTGCAGAATATTTAGTCGAAGGCCTGTGTCTATGTGAGTTAGAGAAGGAGGGGAAAATGGCTCCCAATTAGCTCAACTTTGAAACTTTGGCCACTATTCCCCCTTTTTTCTAGAACATTCCCCCTCTCAGCCCCAAGCTAGGGGTGTGTGTGCATATATGTGTGTGTTTGTGTTTGGGAGTGTGTATGTGAGCATGAGCTTGAGGGTCTGGCACTAAGACGACCAATTAAAACCAGTGCCGTCAGCGAAGGACCAATGGGAGCAGGGCGCCAATGCACTTCTCCACCGTCAACGTGGTAACGCAAACCAGATGCAGTTGGGCAGTGTGTCTGTGTGTGTGTTTGTGTTTATGCATTTGTGTTTGCTAAAGTCTACTGTATGTGTTTTTGCAAATGCCTCTTTGCTGATACACACTTTCTGCCTGTGCATGTAATGAACATTTTTACCTTTTTGGAAAAAGAGATGCAGAGCTTGCAGATTTGTTTGTGTGAGAACCAAAGAGTGTAAGAAAGGTTTGGATAACAAAGATAGAGATGAAAGAAAGAAGTTCCTTATACTTTTCATTCGATTGCCTCTGAACTATCACACAGGCACACACTAACATTGTACTTAAAAAAACATAGTTCTGGGCCTCAGCAGAAAATCATTTTTGACATTCTCTCTCAAAAGAACATCATCCTGGGCTGTGATTGCATTGAAGGTTAGCATTATGCACACTCAAGTTTTGTTATTGCTTCTCTCTGAGTTTTTCAAAGTCCTTTCATGCAATTAGGTTCTTTTGAAGCTGAAGTGCACAGCGTCAGAGTGAAAGAAGGTCTGGATTCTAAGATGTCATAAGATTTCGTGATGTGACTTTCCATATTGGCAGGAGTGTAATAGGAAAGTGCTGCATTCAGTGTATTTTACACATCAAGCGTTGGCCAATAAGGGCGTATATTCAACCCCGATTCCAAAGAAGTGTCAAGCGTAACTAAAAACAGTACATCAAAATTTACGAAAACAAATGTTTATTGTCTTTACATTCTATATTATGTCCCAACCTTTTTGGAATTGGGTTGTACCATGAGACTATACAAATGTCTGCCAGTATTGGCAATACCCTTTCTACCCATGGATGTGTTTTGAGAGCTGAATACTGAACCCAAAGGTGGCACCTAGTCAGTCCAATGAGGATTGCTAGCCTGGCACAAAGGGAAACAATGTTTTCTGGCTTCCAGGTTGACTTCTGCGTTATGCAAGCCACTGGACACAGTTTCATGAGAAGTTGGTGCGATGATTTAAGCATGGCTTTAAACCAAGTAAAAGACATAAAGTTGTAAACCGGAAACAACTCAAGCCTCCTTGACAGTCACTCCCTCCAAAATGTAGAGAGTTCTTCAGGAATTCAGGTTGTAATTATTGTTTCATGTCATCTAGTGTCAGCCATGTTTAAGGATGTTCAAGGACAAATGCCATATGACAACAGCTGGCAGACATATTTATATGCATAATGGGAATATGGAGCATCAACCATTTCTTGTACAATTGAGGAAGGTTTATCAGATTACTGTTTCCATTAAGCTTTTCCAATGTGATGCTCCAAATGTGCATACAAAAATGTGAATGGGAACTTACGTCTGTTGGTCCACCATTTCGGTCCAAACTGAAATATCTAACCAACAATTATATGGACTGCCATAAAGAAAACTGATCCTAAAATATTCCCCCAAAATAGCAACCTAACTTATCTTGATAATTACAAAATATGGCATTCCTATGCAAAACCCTAAAGGGAGTAAAATACACCAGACGTTAAAGATGCCTTCTGGTTTTAGATTTCATATCAGCAAAAATTGTACCCATGAATGCTAGGAAATGATATGCTCTCAGCTCTAATGACAGCAGTATGTTTTGGCAGGACAGTAGAGGTAAATGCTGAAGTCATAACTCTCATCTTTCCCTCGCACTGTAGTTGTGCTGATGCACTTCAGCTTTGCTGAGAATATATCGGACGCTTGGGGCAAAATATCTGACTTCCCCTCCAGACTTGCAATTTGATCCAAGATGGTGTCTGGAGATGCTTTCAGCACTGGGGTGCTTTGGGAATGATTAAACCATCCCTCTCTCACACACACACACACAGCAGTTGTATACCACTGTATCTCACAGGGCAGCTGAAGTTGAGATAAAGTGGATCAGTCTGTGTGTGTGCCAGTGTGTTTGTGGATGTGTTTGGCTCTTTAGCGCTGTTGGTTATATTATAATCATAATGCATTTTTCAGGAAAACTGGGAGCTGTTTCTGAATATGTCCATTATGACAGTCTATTTTGTGATTTCCTCATTTTGAATGTTATCAGACGATTGAATGGGCGTTATCAGCAATTCTCATCTCATTAAAACAGGCGCACTGGGGCCTGCTCCACCTGTTGGCAGGTTGAGATGGAGGTTATTAGCCCATTCAATGGCTGCTTGCCGAAAACATAGTGATTACGTTTAGTTAAAAGGCTGTTGCTTCCATGCAACTACACCACACAACCAATTGACTAAGGTGAGGGCAAAAAGGGTAGTTTAAAAAGTAAAGCGTAAATACAGTACGTAAATGGCAGAAGTTAAGGTGTCCTGGGTGAAAGTCCTGGTTTGTTTACCCACCCTAAGAGCAGCATTTCATGCTTTTTACTCTATTTCCTTTCTTCCCTTGTTACTTTTACATTCTGTGATGTCACTTCCTCCTTGACGTTGTTCATAATTACTTCAGAGGGCACTACTAAACAGCACACATTAACAAATCAGCCATCATCATTCAGTGGGCTGATAACGACCTACTGGCCTACTTGCAGGTAATGCAGGTTCCTACTTGCCCATACTTATGGGATAATTACCAGTGATGACTTCAATCATCTGATAACATTAAAATCTGGTGCTTTTAGACAAAAAAAACATGGCAATCCCTCTCACAAGTGATAAAAAACAGAAACCTCCTGGGTCTAAGTTGCTCTGTAGGTCGACTGGTTCACCTCATCTCGAGGAGCTGACTGATTGTGGCAGATTTCATTCAATGATCGATGGTTTAGGAGTTATAGATGGAGAAAGCAGTCCAAGTTAGAGCAAAGGAATGAAGTATTGGTGGAAATAAGCAGCGACCTCTCATGTGGTAGCCGGGAGAACTTGTGTGGAGAGAATGATGCAGAGAGGGATGGACAGAAAGAGACAGGCGTTGAAAAGGAGGGACAGGGATGAATGGAGACAGAGATAGAAAGTGACAGTCAGACAAAGGGGCGGGGGGACTTTAGACTTCATCGTCCGTCAGTGGATGCTCATGATGGATTTAAGATGGGGACAAGAACTCACGACCTTTGAGGGTTTTCCACAATTGTATTTGTTTGCAAGGTAATAGCTTTCTATTTGGTGCAAGCTGTTGCTATGTTTAAAATGTTCATATGAGGAGTACTGCATCTCTGCCTCTTTTTTTACATTCCCAACGGAATGGTGTCCATCTGTCCATTACCTTACAGCAGATTAGATATTGATCACCGTGTGCCATAATTCCATCAAGGTATATCATGTGATATTGACTTGGTATCAGGATTCCTTCAACCATATATCTGTGTGTGCGCGTGTAAGCAGTTTGCCTGCATTTGTGCAATGAGTATCCTGGATTTAGGAGAATGTGTACTCTTAAATCCAGGATGTATGCTTCTCCTTTTCTCAATGAATGTGCACACATGCAGTTTATATCTGCGTAGACTATTTGTAGCGGGGTAAAGGCCAGTGCACTGTTTATAGTGACAGTCATGGGTAGATTATGAGGGGGCCCTGGGCACAGACCCCACCACCTCTTGTACATAGGGGCACATCGCACAGTTTTAGTTGTTTAGCCGTAACAATATATAATTGTGACTGAATAGGAAATGATCAAAGCTAAAGTTTAAAAAAACATTGATATATCACCAAATGACTTGGTCAACTGACTTGACTGAGTCAGTCAATCAATTTATTTGTCATATATCATATATTATACAATTTCAGTGAAATCTACATGAAAATTCTTACTCTTGCTCATGCATTGTTCCACTTTCACAATTTCTTGTTTAAGAGGTTTATTACTTTCGCCAAGGAGGTTATGTTTGTTTATCTGTCAGCAGGATTAGGGGCAAACTATTTCTCATTATTTTGCATTCAAGTGGAATCTGAATAAATGGAAAAATTAGTTCTTGACAGGGATTATTCACGCAAATGCCCCCTCAAGTTGAAACATCTAGGAAAGTAGCACCTTGTTGTCACACAAATACTGGAGACAGCTATCAACATGTTGCCCAAATGCTCTGAACACTAAAATACATCACATCTTCTCCATGGTGTTTCCAGATAATGACTACGTAGCTCATGAATCCAACAAAGTTTGAAACATGACTTTCCAACTTGGGAATTGGGGCCATTAGAGGAGCCCCTGAATGCACCTTTAGCCTTGGTGGATGTTTCTGCTCTACCATTCTATTTTAATGATGTATTTCATCTAATAACAATGCAAGCAATCTTAGCAATCACTGCCAAGTTCATTCACACCAGTATGCGATTGCCAACCATGATCAATCAAAACACCTGCAGTCAGTAAACTTTAAGTTTCAGTATACCACTGCAGCAATGGAGGCATCGCTCGAGAGTCCAACATTTAAACCAACCAGCAGAATAATCTATAAAGATCTACACATCATCCTGGCTTTGGACCTTCTCACCAGTTTAAACTGCACAGATTAAGCAATAAGAAGCCTTATTACCTGGAGAACGTAATGCAGAGAGGTTTTCCGATTTGATTCCAAGCTTAGTTTCCTAAGCAACTGGGCAAAAACCTTCTTTGGTTGTGAGCTGATTTAAAAAAAATCAAAACAAAACACAACAGAGCTGAAAGAAAGATTCCTCCAGTCACTTGCCGCACTCTCCTTTCAGCTTATTAGCCAGAGTAGTTTCAGAGTTTCCGACAAGCCTGACGGTAAATCCAAAAGCTTTATGGGAATCCTCTGTTAATTAGGATTCACCTTGCAAGGCAGATTATTTTTTTGGAATCTGGCGTCGTCGTGTGGAAACGAATGCTTGTTGAGCTAATGGAACAGAGAGTTTTAGCCCCTAAGAACGTTTCATCCCTGCAGTGGAAGCGCACTGTACGCCTCAGGGCCCCCGCGGCTTTATACCTGCTGCCTCCACATCCCTGCTCCCAGATAGCTGCCCACACACATTTACTACTTATGTCGAAAAGACAGAAGACCGATTGTAGAGGTGTACTGGCACATATAAATGTTGGCATATAATAACTTCCATCAAACAATTGTAATCTGTAAGCTTGTTTGGCTGCAGCTGTAAATGAAAGAGTTATTAGAATGCATGCTGATAATTTAATGAACGAATGGTGAGGCGATAAGAACATACACATAAATGCCGATGTTTTGGACCATATATTTCTCTAAATAGCTAAAGCTATATGGAACTCTGAGTGTGCCGATCAATGGTCTCCTTTTGTTTACCTCTGTATGAAGGGATGCAGGGATTACAGCACTCATTCCTCCCCTTCCCAACCAGAGAAAGGGAGGGAAAGACGGAGAGATGGATTGTGCGATAGAGGGATATAAAGTCCCAGAGGAGAAAAAGTGGACCTGCAGTTTAATGAGAACCCTGGCTCTAATGCAAATGGGAATTGATTACCTCTGCTGAAGTGTGAGATACTTAACTCTGACAGGAGGAGAGAGTGTGTGTGTGTTTGCATGTGCGTGGATGTGTGTTATCTTTTGTCTACCTTACCGTCAATATCCTGTCTCCTCCATCCTCTTTACTTGTCACTTAGTACACAATCTCTAATTATACTTTTGTCACCGCTGATGGATTTATGATGATTTTTGCCTACATTTTTGCGTTTTTTAAGTCCCTCCTACACCAAGAACTACCAGAGGAAGAAAGGGTGTATGTGTTATTGTGTAGACATGGACGGAGCATTGAAAAGGCTAACTGGGCAGAGGTTACAAAGATACAAAAACGTCCATAAAGACACAAGACCGCTTAAAAAGACACAAAATGACCAACAAAGACACAAAAAAACCACAAAAAAATACAAAAAGACCAAACAAATGACACAATAAGACTACAAAGTGACACAAAATGACCAAAAAACTGAGACAAAAAGACACCAAACAACCAAGAGGGATAAGACCTGAGTGGTGGTGGGGCCTTTTACATGTCTGTCCCCGGGGACACATGTCTCATGGGTCGCTCATGTTTGGACTGTATTTGTGTGAGGTGTTAGCTTTGTCAGGAGCCAGCTGTGATTCCTGAGGGGCCCTGTGTGACATTTGGACAAGGCGATGGAGCAGGGTCCCTGTTGATCGATCGGCTCCTTTGTTCCACTGCAAATAAACAGAGATCTCTGTTCTGACTGTTCACCGAGATGGCTCCACTACTGTGTCGCCTGCCTGTGACAATAGCATTGAGGAATATAATTATGGAGCTGATTAGATGTTCGCAGCTATTGGAAACATCCATCACTGGGACCACAATGTACAAATTTACGAAAGTGCAGTAATGAGGCAGAAATTGTAAGTCACTATGAGGGTCATTGCCCCAAAGCTTTAGTTAGCACCAGCACGACCTTTAAATGATTCGTAAAATCAATGTCTATGAAACATCCACAGTGGATTAAAATCCCAGCGTTCAGTCAAACCCCGTCCTCTTGTCTCCAGTTTTATCCCTCAAAGCCAACAGCCCTTTAAAAGTTTACAAAGTGGCCTTCAGCTCTCATTTGCCCATGGATCACTCATTAGGAGCTCCATTAGTGTCTTGTGTTGTGTGATCCCAGTGAATTAGCTGCAATCAAGCCGTCTCACTGATGCTAATCTGATACAACTTAACGGGGTTAGCCTAGCTGCTGCCGGCACTCCAATTAAGAGCTGTGTGAGTCACTTAAACAGCCTTTCAAACACTGCAATTCAGAAGACAATCGCTTGCTTACAGGATGTTTTTATGTTGCTATGCTACTGTAGCTCGACAGCAGGAGATGAGCATGTGGCCAGTTCACATGTCCTGATCTCAACTGGATGGTTTTGTTTTCATAAGCACTGTCTGTTAACAGAGTCCACCGGATGTTTAAATGTCTGGTCATAATCATTCTGTAAATAATATTCCTCCAATTCCAGCCCTGCTTCCCAGTCATGGGTCTGTATTTGTTGTTCCACAAGCTTAAAGCATGTGGGTGCGCATGAGTAGATGTGGATAATCGGCACCAGGCACCTGTAGTATTATGTGGGGGGTAAACATATTTCAAAAACCAATAGTTTAGAAAAATGTGTCTGGATTTCAGCAAAGAACAAAAGTGTTGATAGGTTTTAAATGTAGTAATTCCCCTGGACTGCAAGTGGTGGTAATACATGATATGGCAACCAAACTGTATTGGTTTTCCAACCCAGTTTAGGTGAAATTAATTGCTAGCTTGGAAAATAGCGCTATTTTGTCACTGCACCAGGCTGCACTATTTAATATTTCTCTAAGGTTAAAATAAAAAAAGATACATTAATGAAACTAAACATATTAATAAAATAGGTGATAGGGAGTAGGGAGAAATAATAATACTAAAAAAGGGTGTATAGAGGGCTTTAGAGCTGTCTTTTCCATGGTTGGGGGCCATGAAGGTGGGGCAGTGATGTCACCAGCAGTAGGGGGGATAGGTTGTTAGCAGCATGAGGATATGTTTCTGTGTGAATCTATGTATATTGGTTTGTGTTAGATGGCTAGGCAATTTATATTCATATTAATCAGTTGGACCCAGCATCTGTGAAATGAATCTATTTGGTTGTTTTTCCTCCCCAGAACATTTAGTTGGCAAAGTAATGTTTGTAATCAGTGCTCATTTCACTCACTTTAGTTCAGCTACACATAACATTTATATAAAGAGTGTTTATTAATGCAAAACGGCAGAGCCCTGAGGCTTTATTAATGAATACAATGTTGAATGTGTTAATGAACTATGATTAGAACTATTTGACATTTTGAAAACATAGTTATTGTTTTTTTTTGCCAAGAAAAGATTGAAAGCTTCACAGTATTTCCTCATGAGCACAAAACTGCATCAACAAACACACAAACACATGTATAATAGCTTGATGCTACAGTTATCTGGCTCTCTGGTAGGGCATTAATGGCTATTAGCCAACCGCTGGTATTTACTCAGCACCCATTAGATCTGATTGTTAGCCTATGTGGCTAATTAGCATTCCCCAGCTGGCTCTTTCACTCTGTTATTAGGCTCTAGTATCCACCAGCCGCTGCACTAACAAATGTATCAGCAATATGCATCACACCCCACTGATATCCATGTTTAGCTCCATGGCTATTAGCAGCATTGCTAATGGTGATTCACACAAGCAGACAGTTTGTGGTCTCAAGGTTGGTTAAAATTAATCCCGGTCTCTCACTATCAGGTTACACATCTGTCATTAAAACAAAGACTATTTGCAGCTGAACATTAAATGCATCAAGAGAGAGAAGAAAGGCATAAAATCCAGGTTTAATACACCACACCGGGCCATCTCTGGTGGTGGTCAGAGCTATTGTTGGCCACATTAACAGGTGTCAATGCCACATGTTTCTGGCGCTCACAAAAACACTGCTGAAACAGATCAAACCGAGATCAAACCAATGCAAATCAAACAGGTGGTCGACAGTTTGGATAATAACACCCTTGTGGAAAACAGATAGCAATCATGGATGTGATGGGAAACATCAAAAACAAAGTGTTTACTGTCTTTTTTTTTCCAAAGGATGGAATTGTCATTTTAAGTTGGTGATGAGCTTGTTTTGGCTAGTATCTCACTGTTTAATGAGAGGCACATTTGTGCGCATTTTAATTGAAATTCGACTCAATCACATCTGGAGACTACCAGGTGGTAAGAAGCCACCAGAGGGAACTGTGTTTGTTTTTCTGCAAGCATTCTGCAGACTTAGTACATCGCTATATTAAAAGTGAAAGATGTTTGCTCTGAAAGTGAACTGACTGAAAGAACTCAGCGGATAAGTAACAAGTCATATGATCAGACCAAGGGGCAACTTCCAAGCCTGAAAAGCCAATATGGAAATGCTGCATTTTTTATTCTTACGGCCAGCAGGGTACAGCTTAGAAGTATAGTATGGACATCTATGAGATAATTCCACTACTTCTCACTTGATTTACTACCTCAGAAAACATTTCCTAATGAGTTTATGGTCTCACTCGCTAGTTTCAAGCATTCTTTAGTCCAGCATGGTGAGTTAATTGAAACATCTTAAAATGTCTTATTTAGGCTTCAGTTGTATTTAAAAATAGGAGTTAGCTGTTCATCATCAACCACAATGGCGATGACCAAAAGCCAGGATGTAGGTCTATCTGCTTGTACACAGTACTGTAGGACACGTCCAGTACATGACGTGTCCTCAAAACAGTCGCAGTTTGGTTAGATTTGGGTACAACATACCTGGTTAATTCCAGGAAAAGGTCATGGTTTGGGTTATTTCCAGATTTTATCACAGTGGACGTTTTGGTGAAGTAAAGTGCTAGTCCACAAACATATGGGTGATGTCGCAGAGGCTATGACTATTTCTTTTTTTACAGTCTATGGATTAGACTCGTGCCTCCATTGTGTCTATGTAGAAGTGCTATTTGATTGTTCTGGAAAACAGGGAATATTGGCTCCCTGGTGTTTGGCAGCTCAGTTGTGCTCTAATTGTGCTGTAGATCTGACTCTCTGTCTCGCTCCCCTCTCGGTGGTCTCTTTGTCTCTGTGTGAAAGGCACATTGTTTGTGCCGTGTGCACCTGGGAAGGCACCGGCCACTTCACACAGTGCAGCTCAGCGCCGGGCCCCCAGAGAGCTGCCTGCTCCTCGTGCCTCCTGTACCTTTTATTCCCCAGCTCCCCTGTTTACTGATGAGCCTCACCTCGTCTGTCTGCTGCTCTTTTACTCCTGCTCTCCTCCCTTGGCTCCTTTATTCCTCTTCCATGTCTAGGATCCCTTTTTTACTCAATGTATATATATATATTTACAATACAGAGTTCTCACTGTATCTGCTTATCCAAAACTAAATCTGACAACCCCTAGTTTGAGCAAAAAAAATGTTAGCTACAAACTTTGACTTAAACAGTCTATAATGTTGAAGAAAAGTCTCATGTTGTGCTCATAACCAAATGGAACCAACTTTTTTGAGGTGCAACACATAAAGTCAAAACATGGATGCAAATTTGTGTCGAGCCTTGCAGTTCCCACAATGTGAATATTCAATATTCATATCATCCTCAAATTTTTGTGTAATGCTGCACAAGTAGCTAAATGGAAAACGACTATTTTGATGCACAAGCATGCTGGGATACCTGGCGACTTGGACATGGACAGTGAAGACATGGTGTGAAAACGTAAAGAGTTCCACTGGACATAGGTGACTCACGGAGGAAGATGGACTTGAGTTTGTACATGTTAGTTGCGTACAGTGGGTCTGCAACTTAATATGAATAAACACAAATAGCCCTGCAGTCAAATGGACAAGTAATGTCTAAGATTCACTTTGTGTTTGGCGTGCCAAAGTTTGGAGGCACTTAAAGATGTTCAACGCCAACCATTTACCAAAGCATGCTCAAGATTTGTAAGACTTTGTGTGGATTATTTCTTCCTTCCAGGCAGCCAACTGTTTCATAATAGTCAAGTATAAAAGATACTTAGCAGAGACTAAAACCTTGCTTCAGATGTGTAATCTAACACACTCGTTTTGAACTGGAAACTGAAAGGAAACGGATCCTCCTTTGTGGTGCATTCAAGCATCTGAAAGCAAATTCACCTGGAGCAGTTTGAGTTGTACACAAGCATGGGTGCCTGAAAACAGTGCATTAGTAAAAACATATCCACTATAAGAACAAAATACAATGTTAGCAGTTTCATTGCACAAATATTGATTTCACTAACCGCATTAAAAACTCATTTTGGGCCAATTTCACTCCCACTCTTCTACCCCTCTTTCCTTTCCTATCCCTCTTTTCCACATGCTGTAGCCTCTTTCTATCCATCTCTCAACAGAGCTGTTGTGTATTGAGGCTCCCTTCTTGTTTGTTTCCTATTGTTTGGATTTTCCTCCGTCGCTGATTCTTTCCCCAGTTCTCTCCATCCATCTTTATTTCCATCCGCCTCTTTTTTCCCCTGGTGCTTACTGGTGTTCCCTCATTACAGGGGCTCGCCGACGGCTACTTCCCGCTGCACTTCTCTGTGAGGGCTGCGCACGGATTAGATGTGTGCGTGTATGTGTGTATTTCATTTTTTTTGTTGCTCAGTTGGCAGAGAAAATATGACAAATCCTACATTATTTCCAGCCCCTTTCTGATTTTCTCATGTAAGTAGATGCATTTTAAGGAGATTTGTCTTAACTTGAAAAGAAGTCTCAACCACTCTTGCGCACGCTAGGACAAATGTAACCACCTGAATACACACATAAAACCCATCTAGGTATGACTTTTATTATTAAATCCCATGTCTGCTTGGAAAGAAGCTCTCTGATAGTTAAATTAGGAATGAAAAGCCAATCAGAGCATTCCTTGTTGCTTTAAAGACAAGTCATTGGTCAAATTCCCAATTTCAAGAATATTCCTGCTGCATCCCTGCTATGTTTGTTTAATCACAGCCATATGTGTACACATTCCTGTACTGTACATAACATCAACACACTCAAAGCAAATGATGCCCAAACACAGTGATGCCGACTTCAGCACCATAGAAACCGGATCCTGGCCAGTAAGAAGGAGCTGCTTTCTCGGGAGTGTAAACATTTTCTTTGTTGTCATGGAGAAATGGACACTGTTTTCATGCCATGTATTTGTTCAGATTTTCATACCGCCTTCCACTGCATGTGTGTGACCTTAGATGTGTTGCCTGAGGATGTGAGAGAGAGCGAGAGGGAGAAAGTCGTGGGCTTGGTAACGTATTAATACCAGCAACAAATCCATGGTGCTAACACTGTGGTGTGCTTTTAGGTGGAGGAGTGCTCCGGCAGACTCCACGCGTTCTGGACTGTGGAGGTTGCGGTTGAGGCGCACAGGTCTGGGAGAGGTTATTCAGGGTTGCAGTTCAATAACTGTTTGTTCTTGTTTGGGTTTTGCCGCACGCTTGAACTTTGCGACAAAGACATCACCGCCAGGCGAAGACTGTCAAAAGGAGCTTAAGTCTGAAGTTTTAAATTTGCTGTTGTTGCAAGTCCTTCTTAGAGATGTTTTTTTTAGAAGTCTCCCTCTCTTCCTTCCTTTCTTTCTTTCTGTTTCTGATGTTGGAGGCAGCCAAACAACACAGACCTGGGATTTTTGTAAAGCTACAGAGAAAGTTTTGAGTCATCCAACACTTAATATCCACAAGGCATTCTTTGAGATTGGCAAAGCTTTTAGAGTCACTGGGGTTTATAGGCTCTTTCTCTCCCTCACACACACTCGTTGCTTACCTCACTTTCCCTTTCTGAGAAGCTATTGGGGCCTATAGCCATGGCTTATTTGCTCTGTATAATGGGCCACTCAGTGCCAGAGGATTGGCTTGGCTGGGAGGAGAGACCAGAAGAGGGGAGAAAGTGGAATCGGGGGACAGGACAAAGCAGAGTTCTGCTCAGGGAGGACTGCTGTTCTGGGCCTATGGTACCCCAGGTCTCTATTGTAATGACTTTATATGTGTGTGTGTTTATATTTTATCTGTATGCAAGCCAAGCGGAGATTGAGGACACTTTGAGTGCACTGAGAACCAGACAATACGCAGAGCGCACCAGACGTTACACCACCCTCACCGCCCCACTTTATATAAACTATTAGGCTAAGAGTGTGTGCAAGTTTTTCTATTACATACATTGCGGGGACCTACAGCTACAGTTTAGGGACGTATATCACATTATGGGGACATAACAAGGTAAATTGTTGAAAATGTATTTTTTGGACTTGTGGACTGTGGGACAAAAACACGTTGTGTGTGAATTGGAAAAATAACGTCTCCAATTTAAGATTCATGTCTCAATAATGCCTTGCCTTGTCTTGTAATACTAGACTGGATTGATGTTGTAAGATGTAAGGTGTCTTGAATTAAACTACATTTAATTTAGAGAGTACCACAAAAATCATTATATCCTGTTATGTATTGCCTGAATAAATTTGGGTTTAAGATATTGAATCAGAGGTAATCTGACATCTCCATTAAAAAATCAAATTAGATACATAAAACTTTATGCTCTGCTGAGCGAATACACACACACACACCTAAGCTAAAATGCATGTCCTCCAGAGAAACATTTAACTTGCTGCTGGGGAAGATGACACACATTTATACAATAACCACAGGTGTATGCATACATACACACACACACACACAGACAACTGTCTGCAGTGTGTGTGCGCGCACATTACGGTACTGTGCCTACAACCCCCAGAACTAAATGAATATCTCAACATTTGAAATTTATTTTAGCACCGGTAATAAAAACAAACCCCTCCGCTTTCTCCCCAGTGTATGCAGTCTGAGGGATGACTCCTCGTGCTACACCAGCCAATCTCATCACTGCCAGCATAGGCAGGAAAAAAATATTTGTGATTTAGGACTGAACATTCAAGCACACCTTTTATTTCTTCTGTATTCAGGACAGGACAAGAGAAGACAGTGAGAACAGGCTGTTCCGTGTTCTTTCAAAATGTTCAGATGAGAAAAAAACCACAGAAGGAAGAAAGATTAGAGCTATGGCGCACACAGTTTCTGTTACACAGGTGTAAAAGAATCACTTCAAGCTTGTCACTGAAAAAGTCACTTCTTTAAGATCAGAGTCAAGTTTCATACGTGAGACCTACCTGAAAAACAAGTGTACTGACAGAGTATAATCTGATGCATAGTGCAGCATCATGGCATCTTGAACACTGGTTGACAGCAGGAAAAAACAGTAAGTTCACAATATATATAAATAACTCAAGGTCAACTTGCGAGCATTTTCCAGAGCTCTTAACCGCAAATCACATCAAGGAAAAGGACTTGTTGTGTCATCCTGAACTTTTGTCACATGGCGTGCAAATCAGCCCAATTTGCAGAAGAAGACATTTAGATGAGGTTGAAAGCTCTGGAAAGACAGTGGGTGGACATTTGATTTGAGATAACTTTGTTACACATACTGTTCCCAAAGGTCAAAAATGAACTTCCCTGCTCAGTTAGCAATGATGGAAAGTAATGGATATACAGGTCAAATGGCTAGCTAAAAATAATAGATAAATGCCTGAAATATGTAATGTTAAATGATATCAAGTTCAGACGAACAAGTTTGGAACCTGGTTGTATTGATGAAGGGGTACTGGAGTTCTCATAGGGGTGTGGGGTACGTCTAACAAAAATGTTGGAATCCACTTCTTTAACTATCAATGATAGATTTGTTTGACATTCATATGTTTTTATTTCAGCCCTTTCAACACTTGATGGTCCAGATGACTTTTTATAATCTTTTTCCTGAGTGCGTGCATGTCGACACTGCAAAAAACTCAGACCTGTTTTCCTGTTATTAGCGCTGATTGCTAAATAGGCTTTTCCGAATATCTGAACTGCATCTAACACATGAATATCCTGTGTGTGTGTGAGAGCTTTCATGTGTTCTCATTTATATTGTGTTTGTGTGTGCGTGCAGACTACAGTAGCGTGCCTCTGCTAACTTCCCTAATACTAGCCTGTGTTCTGTTCCGGTGCCAGATTAGCAGCATTGATAAAGCTGACCTCATGTTAATCAAGCTGATTCTGGCGCGGCGCCGCATTTTTCTCATATCGTAACTTCCCTCTATTTGCATATTTTCAGCCGGGGCATACTTTTCACTTAGACATTTCCTTTTTTTTCTCCAAAGCTTTTCCCTCATTCTGTTTGCTAGTTGACCTCTAGCTAACCTGTCAATGCAGCACGAGGTGTGTTATTCTCTTTCCTCTCCCTCAAGAATTAAAGGCTTATTTGTTTGCTATGGCATTTAACTGGATTTCCTCAGGCACTCGTATATGTGTGTTTTTGTGTGTGCACACTTGTTGATGTGCATTCAATGCTAATTCTACTGAATAGAAAGAGCTCTCTAAATAGCCTTGCTTATGAATGAAATGGCAGCGGTGGTGGACTGAGTGAGAGAGATAGACTGAAAGAGAGCGAGTCAATGCTTAATTAATGAGAAGCTACAGAGAATTGAAACACAGGCTGACCTCTGCCCTCGCTTTACTGTCTGCCGTCTATCAAGCACACTTTCTGACCGACCAGTTGCGTCTTTAGAATTTCTGTGTGTGTGTCAGCCCGCAACAGGTCTACAGCAGCTAGTAGCAGCCATTAGCTCTGCATTTGTGTGTGTGTTTGGTGAAAAAAATCACTCTGCCTGGATTAAAGCCTCACACTACCTTTAGATCAATTATTCATTACTCATGTCTCTTTCTCACTTTCTTTTTGCCTGTTTAATTTGCTCTTCTCTCACCTCTCAATTTTTTGCTTTCTTTGTACAGCTTTTTTTTTGCTCACTCTTCCACCCCCCTCCCTCTTTCTGTGTTCCTGCTTGCCAACTACTAGACATGAGCTATGAGACACCCTCAAAAAAACATGCACATTCAACGTTTAAACGGTCAACCTCTCACCAAACATCTAATATATACATGGCTTTTGTTTCTCTGGACTGTTTAAGCACTTATTCACACGGAAACACACATATTGTATAACTGAGAACTTGCAAACACACACATACACACACCCGTTTGTACATCTCTGTCAATTAGGATGACAGATGTGTTGTCCTGTCTGACGAACACACATCTGCTAATTCTGAGCCTTGAGAGCACTTCCTGGCTGCAGGTGTTGTTTCTGTGTGTGTTTGTTAGTGGCTATGTGTGCAGTTTCCTTGTGTTTTAATGTGTTTGTCCATATTGCTCTATCTGTGCATGTACAGTAGAAAAGTAGACTACCCTCGTCAAAAAAAAAACACTGCATTGGTTGTTCGTTTGAAATAAACATTTTTCCTGACAAGGGAAGTCTTTGTTGTGTGGCATCAACAGTGCATAAGTTCTCACAAAGGAGTTTGGGTGTACACAGAGTGTGATTTTGACACCCAAAGCTGCAGTTTGCGTCATTTCACAGACTGATAGTGTTTTTAGACAGAAAGGGAAGCCAATTTTCTCCTTGTATCATTGACACGATTGTCTTTGCCAAATTACTTACAGTTCAGACATTAGCTGTGAACTGGCTAGCAAGAAATGCTATGTAGTGGATGACTGAAGATGAATAAGAGTAGAATGGACATTGAACTTTTTGCCATCCTTATTATGCTGGTACCATAACAAAATGGTAGTTTTTATTCATCATTCTGTTGACACCACATGTCAGTGGGGAGGTGAAGTATATCAGCAGCTCAGACGGACATGTTAGCTGTTCTTCTCTGGAGCTAACGTCTGCTTTTTTCCCAGCAAAGTGGTTTCCTAGCGGTGGAGGGACCGCTGGTCACCATCTTGTTGTTGGACTAATTTCCTGTATCCAGTTTAGCATGAACGTTTGGTGGAAGTAGTGAACTAACTAGCTATTTGACTTACTATGGCACATCCTGTTTTGTTTATTTGAATGGGGGATGTCTGTTCAATTCAATTCCTGAGGTTTGGATATTGTGTTTCTGTGACAGCTCAGCCACTGACCAGACTTAGAGGAAACTGGAGATCCTGTTGAATCTGTAATTTCACTTGGAACTTTCTCTATTTTCCTTTTGTTTCTGTAAGTTCATAAAGCAGATCCATAAAGCTCCAGGATAAGTGAGAACTCCCATTGTGTTTAATCCCACTCCCACTTGGTCTTTTTAATTACTTTGCATGCTCCACCTCTAAAATTCCCCTCACGTTCCGTCTGAACACACTGTTGGTTCCGTCTTAAATCTTTCTTGAACTGAAAACAATCTCACCACAAGGTCCATTTAGTAGCTGTTCAGATGGAAACTGCCCAGGTACTATTGTTTACAAGGTCATGGATAGGTTTTGAATGAAAAATTCTTAAAGAAAATGACAATTTAACCAACATGCACAATTCTATGACAACTCTGCTGGCAAATTCCAGCTGCTGCTGATCCAACATCACCTTCCTATCTGTTGATGGTCTTTCCACGTATCTCTATTTGAAAACAATTGATGTTTCTCAGGCCCCGATGACTTAAATACATGGATTCAACCTTGTGTTCACTTAATATTTGAACACAATATAATAATTCCTCTCCATCTGCTTCTGAGTGTGAACAGCAGGGTAGAGTTCTCTCTACTGAGGATGGCCATTACACTGGCTAATGAAGGTTTTTACATGATGACACAAGTTGCATGCACTGGGTTGCTTTACCTTTACAAAGCTGCTGACTCGACAGTGTTGCAAAGAAGCCTTTTACTGAGCAAATGATGTACATCATAAAACTATACTGCAGAAATTTGCATATTTAAAGCTCCAAATGGCAGAAAGAGCCACTGTACCAATGTGTCTTGTCGTAAAGTCTTTTCTTTTCCATCTTCCTGCTGGCTGAACGTGATATTTCCGAATATTACGTCACCAAGCCAGCTCCTACAAAAGTGTAAAATCTCTCTCCCACTCCCTTTTCTCCTCTTCTCTTTTTTCTCACGTTGGCCCGCTGCCATTTAACAGGATAGTAGAAGAATATTTTCTGCTCCGGGTGTGCTCGAGTCTTTGACACTGCAGGTATTAGATCCCCCTTTTGTCATGCTATGCTCCAGCCATCATATTGCACACCAGTGACCTGTCTTGTTTGAAAATGTTTTTGGCAAGGGATTGTGTGTAAGTAAGCTGGGATGACGAAGCAGGCTTAGCAGATGGTTGAGGATAGAAAAAGAGGGTTCTTCATGTTCCGGAAGTTTCCGCGGTTGATGAAATAAATGTCATCTGACTCTCAAACGCCGTCCGCAAAGTTCTGCTGCGACAACTCTGCCCCATCACCTCAGCTACAGACCCCACAGCAATAGAGATGTGACTTCACAATACTTCCCAATGAAAGCCTGCGTTGCTTAGCAACTCACAGTCCGCAGTGGCAAGATACAGGGGTGTTTCCTGGCTGATGAGAAAGATGTGTGTGTGTGTGGAGAATCTGTTTGTGCACTGAGCCCACTAGGAACCCTCCACCCTTATTTGGCGCATACATTTCATATGTAAAACTCACTTTTAAAACGCTGCAGATAAGCAAATGATTCCACCAGTGGACATCTTGGAAGATAAACCGGTTTCCTCCTGAATATTGATGAACCGGATTGTGAAGTCAGCCTTTTTCTTTTGCCACTCACATAAAAATCGATCACTTTACCCCATATAGTTCACCCTTAAGTGTTCCCATTGTGTCAGTATAATAGTTGGTGTGTTGTGTTTATCCATATTCATGAGCAGGGAGCATGAAACAAAGTTGCAGCTATGAAAATGGACAGCATCTTAACGTGAGGGCTGACTATATCAATAATGTAAGCTGGTAAAAGTTTAATGGTGTTTGCTATCATCGATGTTCGGCCGCGGTAAAACGTTTGGTCACTTATCTAACCTCCCCGACAAACACGTCCACGTGATACTGTGGTAAAACGCCTTGTAAGGACATTAACTGTTCAGCTCTATCTTCCTCACGTGCTTCTTCTTCTTCTTCACATTTCGCCTGTCGCTGCTTGTGTCATCTCTCTCCCTTTCCCTTCCTCTGTCTCTCTACCATCCACCCTCCCCATTTTTCAGCCCGCCTCTCATATGGTAAGCACTGATACAGCCCGCGTAACAATATGCCGCTATTTCCCTCAACCCTCTAACTCCCCGGCTCCTGAGTCAGGCTACTGATAAGCCGTGTCAGCGAGTGGTTGGGATATGCAGTGTTATACCAGCTGGATTTTCCACGCCACGAGTTGAGGCGCTCCGCTGTAACACGCTGGCCTTTTACTAAGAGGTGCCCCTCTTAATATGTAGCTGAGGCAGCTTATTTACAAGCTTAATGCTCAAATTACGTGATATAGTTTTGGGTAAACTTACTTCCCTTTATTGACGGCTCTATCAGAGCAAAAACGCCAGCATTTTGTGCATCTTCCTTTAGCCATTCTGGGTTATGGAAACATTGCAACAGTTTATAGACACAGAGAAAAAAGGATTTAACCAAAACCAGATTTCTTTTAAAATGAATTTAATAAAGGAAAACCAACTAAGCACTGTTCCAGCAGCTTCAAATTACTGCAGTTATTTATCAATAACAAAGTTTAAGCATTAACATTCCCTACTCCCATTTTCCCTAAATTCACTCGAGCATCTTTGAGGTCACAAGCATGCTTTTGAAAACCTCCAGACTACAACTGTCTTCTCCATGAAAACAACAACATTGTTTGTGCAATGCTTAAAAATGACCCATGTTTATGTTTTATGACCTCTTGATGTAATAATGGCTGTCCTTGCCGGGAAACAAAATTGAAGTGTTATGATGTTGTTGCAGCCCTGTAAACCATCGTTAACAGGGCAGACACTGTATGTTTTTATGAATGTCCCATATGTCCTGTTCTGAATCATTTGAGTGGTCACGACCTGGGTGCTGGCACTGAACATAAACATAAACATAAACAGTTCCAATAATTTTTTATTCAAGCAACATGACCTCTGTCATTAAAATCTTGAAAAAGACGAGAAAGGTTCTGTTACTTTATGCAAAGCTATAACTTTAGTATGAAGAATGCAATCTCCATAAACCAGAACTGTATGCAGAATCTGTAGGCAACAGGACTATATTGTTGTATTGGAAGTATTTAGCAGGATTTGGTTGCATGCAGGTAAATGATCCATGTGGAGAGCAAACAAGGCGGATTTGTGTTTCACCAAAATGCAATCTCGGAGCCCACCAGCTACCATCTGATAAGGATTTAGCTTTTAATTAGCTTAATTTAAATATATATCTAGATTTGTTTGCAGAGAATCAACCAATCCAATCAAAGAAGTTGTCTCTTAGCTCCCAAATCCATTCTCCCATCACAAGTTAGAATCAAACTGTAAACAGGGATGAGTGCACAGAAAAGAAAGTCTTGCCCAAATAGCTTTTCTCTGGATATCTGCTGGCTACACCTGAACCCAGAATATACTCAACATTGCCCACAGAGGCTAAGTCATTATCAGACCAATAGCCAATGGGTTTTAAAACGGAGAAGAATGTGAATCCTCTGGCGACTGGAGAGATACAGACAACTGGCCTGTTTTGCAGCAATTTTATATTTATGTCTCTTCTACAATGTACAAATACTAGTCAAGTTACATGAGTTTACTACAGTTCATAACGTATTGTTTGACAGCGCTGAAATTCCAGAACTTTCTCAATCTGCAAGACAATCAACCAAGGTTTCGGACATGCTACAAATTAGTACGATGGTCTCAAAGGCAGATCCTTGATCATTTGGCCAACTAATCAGGACTAGTCCCAATTCAAAATGTGTCTGTTTGGGAAGGGCCAATTGCTTCATCTTTCTTGAGAACCACTCATCCAAACAACTCAACGTGTCATACTGTGATCCCTGGGTCCTGAGCAATACACCTGCCATGACATAGTTGCATTACTAGAGTATGCACATCTTTTGCCAAGAGCTAACTATTAAGGACCAGGCTCTTTCCTTGAACATGAGCATTCACTTTAAAAAATTCCGTCTGTAATGCTTGACATGTTTGATTTTGTCACAAGAACTACACTCTCAAGAACTCACACTCAACATTGTACTTCCTTAGGTCCTTGCCAATACATCTGTCAAGTGTGAAGTCGATTGGCTGAACGGTTGTCAAGAAAACCGAATGACCAATAGTTTTTTTCATTATAACAACCTGATGCCCCTTAACTTTGTCCATCCCAAGCTTTACCACCTACTGGCAAACACATGATAAACATGTACATAATGAATCAAGATGCGGCTTGGTGGACTTGACTTATTTTGTACCCTAAATGCAGTCATTCCCAACTCTGCTTGACTCAGATGTTGGCATCTGCAGTGAAAGCATTCACTGAACGATGGTGAGAATAAATGAAAGAGAGATATGCAGACTGATCAATAGTAGTTTAATCTTCTTCTGCTCAGAGCAGGAATAGGAAGACAGCCAGAGAACTGCGATACATTTTTGTGATAAAGTGTCGTTTCTTCAAGCACAGACAAATACATGTAGACGTGTGAATCGACACTCATGCATGAGCACACGTGCACATTTAAGCACAATGACAGTGACGGATCGCACATTACAAAGGACTGCAGCAGTCGCCCTCAATATTTCATGAACATCCTTCCTCTTTCAGTTCTCTCCTCCTTTTTTTATTTTATTCTGGCATGTTCAGCATTCTTCCATGGAAAAAAAAGTTTCATTTTTGTCAATCCCCTCCCTGAAAATAGCTGGGCTAAGAAGGTATAGGCGGAAAAGTGAAAGGAGAGGGAAAAGAAAGTGATCAGAGAGAAAAAAAAGCTTTGAGGGGTTTGGAGAAAGGAGGGGATTGATGGGAGATGAGCAGCAAAGGTTAGGCAGCAGCAGCTGTCTCTGACTTGAGAGATAAACCTCACTTTCCACCCTGAGCTACCTTCCTTCCTGTTTTGCACACCTTCACATATAGTTTCTGTTTCTTGGCTTTGTAAAGTTTGTCTTCTGAAGAGAAGGTATTGCACTCCTGTGGAAACAAAGGCAAAAAGAGGGGCGGTTGTCGTGCACGGTGGAAAACAGAAAGTGGTTTGTAAAATAGTGAGGCTATTGAAGAGAAGCAGAACTAAGAAAGGGTGATTTTAGTGTCAGCAATCCTCTTCACAGCGGCCATTTTATAATCGTCTCCCAAATGATTTTCTGTCTTCAGCTATGAAGAGTTTCAATTACTGTCCCTCTCTCAAACTAACTTCTGGCTATATCCGAATGTCTGGACTTCCTCGTCCTCGCAGACTGTAAGGGCTGTCAAAACTGTCCACCCAAAAAAACACAACGGCATCAGTCATTCCATGGAAAGGAGACGCAGAAAACTGCAGCTGTAGAAAGTGGCCTGTTGTTTGTTGGGAGAAAAGAAGGAAGTAGTGTGAAGTAGGCCCTGCTCAGACCTGGCATTACCATGTGTCATTGGTAATCCAATCACAAGTGGACAGCTGTATATATCGCTGCAAATGCACCCAGGACACATTGCGAACCAATTGCTTACACCACAGCTGGATATGGTCGGGGCCACATATGGCCAAATTCTTTGAGCAGTTCTGTGGATCCATTTCGCCCACTGCGCTGCTCATGTCACCCATAGTTCTTGGCCATTGCCATCTTGGCATTGCATGACTTTTAACTCTGGTCTGTCTGTCAAAGCGGCCATGCTTTCATCATCATTTTATGACCTAATATAAATAAAAAAAAGGTGTTTTATAAAGAAATTCAACCCCTGTACAATTTTTAGAAAGGGGAAAATTTGCTTTAGAACCAAATTGTCCCGGGAGGTAAACATGTGTAAAGATGGGCGTTTTAGCATGGGTAAGTCGAGGAACTGCTTTTTTTTGCGCCTTGGCTTCACATTTTAGTCCCGGAAGCTGCGCCCACTATTTTTATACAATCTCACATAGAGAAGTTATCATCGTAATTATTGTCTTTATCGGGCCCTCCCCTATTTCTTTCTCTCATTCTCATTCCTTCTCTCATCCACAAAAGCCAACATTTCCCATATGTCTTGCCTGTTTCTCTTGTCCACCTACCCCTACGTCCTTCTGTCCTGTTCTTCATGCTGTTCCTGTCCAGCTTGCCCTTTCCTGCAAGTCTCCCTGTCAGGCTTTTAATGAGGGGAAACTCTCACACGTTGTGGCGTAAGGCTTAATATCACTGCACCTGTCCCACCCCGAGGTCAGTGTCCTGGCTTCTTCCAATGCCAACACACCTTGTGTCCACTGGTGCGGGACTTGGTCTTTGTCATGTTTGAACTTCAGGGCAGAGTGAGTTTTAATCAAGAAGAGGTGCCTTTGCACATCCTCTGTGAGAATCCTCTGTGCTTTGATCTGAATTCCTTTTATGAGCATAATGGGGAGTTGTGAAGCCAGAATTTCACCATGTTGCATCAAGCAGTCTCTTTTACATACTGTACAGAGTAAGCAATAATCATGCTGTTTTAACTTGGGCTCATACGTGTTTTTGAATTTCAATGAGGAGTTTGAAGGAATTGAAAATACCAGTTGTTAAGATTCAGTAAATGTCTTGGCAACATGGAAAATTTGTAAGAAATCCAGAATTATGATATTGACAGTGATAAAAAGCAATAATAATAAGTCTTAATAGAAAATGGCACCAGCAAAGCATCAAACCTCTTATATTAAGAAATATATCAAGCGGGCTGTGCAATTTGATAATTTGATTTCAAGACCTAAATTTCAGGTTAAAAACGCAAATTCTGAGATGCACACAAGAATGTGCAACAAGTGTTGGATCGATCATTTCCACGACAAATCATCTTGTAGGTGATAAACACCAAATTGTGGTGGTGCCATAGATCTGGAAGTAACTGTAACACGTCATGCACAGCCCCTTGGTGAGGAATATAGATTCGGAGAAGGAGTGTACGAAGAGCCGAGGCTGTGTGGAGATGCAGAACCACGTCCTGTGTGAGTTATAGTAAACACAATGAATAATATCTATTCAGAGAGGCTCGTCTGTATCGATCGCCCTCAGACTGTGTGTGCACCTCAACTCTCGCTGCTGAAGATTCATTCCCCTACTCTCATGAAAGAAATAAGAGCTGGAGAGAACTCGATGAGATGAGCTGAAACTTTTTTTCACACCAAACTTTGCTCTTTTGAATTACTTTATTCCTTCCTCCAGAGCCGCACACACAAATATAAACACTGTTTCTTCGGGTTTTTTTTGTTGTTTGTGTCCTGCTGTCTGGTGTCAGATCATTAGTGGACAGAATCAGAGTGAATCAGCAGTGTGATGCAGGGAGGCAGGGGAGGACATAAGGCTTGCATATTGTTTTCCCTTCATTAGACAAGAAGAAAGGGACTTAAAAATGTGTGCATGTTTGTGTGAGAGAAGGAAAGCTGAAAGAGCCCATGAGAGCAGAACACAGAATACTTTTTGAGGTGTTGATGAGTTTGATAATGTTGCCTCGCTGATGAAAGCATTGTTGTGTGAGTTTGCATGTGTGTGTGTGTGTGTGGTGTACTGTAGAGCACGCTTCTTGCCTTCAGAGTTTTGACAGAGCATATCCTTGTGTATCTTTCCTCTAATTGAATCCATCCCTCAGGGCGTCACCGCTTGTTTATATGCTGACACCATGAAGGTGTGTGTGTGCGTTCACGCTGAAGGCAGAACACTGCAAACAGTCTCTTCTTATTGTTTAATTATAGCCCACCAGCTGGGGAGACAGAGGAAGAGAGCGAGTGCAGGAGAGGAAGAGTTATTGATTGAATTAGTCAGATTATTCATATTTAATGTTTTGCTTTGTCTCCAGCCTTCTGCCCAAGACTTCTCCTCGGCCGTCTCCTTGATTTCTTTACGCTAATAAATTATTTTTATTTAAGACCTCCAATAAACAATACATTTCATACACTTCATTGCTTGACAGGGTCTGAAGTGCAACAGTAAAGCATGTCTGCTTCATATACAGTTCCTGTGCCCAAGGACATAGAGTGAGGCTGCTGGATTCACACTCATTTCTTTAAAAGAAAAATGTCTTTGTCTTGTCAGTTGCCACAGGAGATGATCTACTTTTCAAGAAAAAGAAAACAGTTTTCCTTTTTGGTTTGCCGAAGTTGTCCAAAGCAGTGTGCTGCCCACCATAGACTGTATAAAACATGTAAACATAGCCTCCAAGTATGAAAAACTTAACCATCCTTAAAGCACCATCCTTTCCAAAGGCCAGCAGGGGGCCACTCCATTGGTTGCAAAAATAAGTGTTTGTATAGAAGTTTATGAGAAAATGACTTTACTTCTCTATTGATTTATCAACTCAGTAAACATTTTTCTAATGAGTTTATGCTCTCTATCACAGGTTTCAATTATGCTTCAATACAGCATTATGTTTATTTTGTAAATTGTGGTCCCATTTAGAGCAAAATACACAGTAAAGTGGGGTATGCTTTTGGGCATGGTTACGTTGTTGTTACAAACAAGTTACTACCATGGCGACGTGTTAATCAGGAAACGGGTATAGCAGTGTGTATCCATGGCATTCACATTTACATATTGTTTTCGACCATAATACTATTGCATTCTTAAAGGATTAGATAAGTTCCCTCAAAGTGAGATTATGGCACTGTTAGCAACAAGTTTTGCAATTACAGAATTAAGTTTTATGCAACAGGCAATTTTAATAGTATCACAAGTAGACACAACTATTAATGTCAGCAAATAATAATGATTTAAATAAAAGTACTGACTGTTGAAGGCATGGATATATAATATATGTCTAAAGGTTTGTCATGCCCACCATATGTTAATCAGGAATTGTGGAAATTGAAGTTGATTTCTCCTTGCACATTATGCTAGCTGACACTGTTAGCTAGTTTTATGGCCAGAGAGAGCCTGCTGTTGACAATGCAAAACTTCTGATTGCACAACACAAATCTCACATAGAGAAATGCAAGGTAAATCATGTCAGATCGTCCATCCACTGAGTGATTGTATGTAGGGCTGGGCATTCTTGTCCTGTTGGTTCATGTTAACTTTTAAACTTGTGGTTCCTGAAAGTGATCAGGGACACTTTTCCTTCAGCCAATGTTACAAAAACAATAAAACGTCCAAGCCAGCGTTGGCTAATGTATTCAGGGAATTTTTCTGCCTACACTAAGATCCACCCACTAAGCTCCATCCCAGTGTTTTCTAACAAAAAAGAGGTTTTTAGAGTCGGGTGATAATTGTGTCTTTGCCCTTTAATATTATTATTTATTGTTAATTATTTTAGCTTTTTTTTTATTCACAAAGTCAAACTTTGATTTTGTTTGCTTGATAGACAGTGTAGCAATCACTCATTCTGCAGGTCAATTGCCCATCTTCGAGTTTGTCCAACTCTCTAAACTCCGACCTGTCTGTGTCTATTGATTGTGACTGCAGCAAGATAGCAGCCTTGCTAAATAACAGACCATGTAATGCTTTCAGTGAACCACTCTGTCCATAGCAGCAGACACTAATGATACCCAATATTGGTATTTATGTTCACACTCCACTGTGATAGCTGTCTTTGTCCAGGATGCTGAGTGCAAAAACATCCATCTAGTGATTTGTAAGGATCATAGAGAGGTTTTTCTTGCATTTTTGGCATCTAAATATCTTGTCCAAGGTGCTGAAGAGTATATTCAGGGAAATCACATACTGCAGCGCATCATGAACCCTGACTCTAAAGTGAACCTTTGTTCAAAGTACAACTTTGTGCTAAGTGTAGCATTATTGGTTCTTGTTGTTTCCAAGCTTCTAAAGTTTAACTTGTTTTCTTTGTATGTTTTAATGATTCATGCTGACCTGTGCAGTCTGAGGAAGTTTCATTAATGAGGACAACTTTGATTCTAATGTGGTCCAGACAACAATGGGGTCTAAAGGTTTTTAATACATTTTCAGTGCAAAAGTCGCAGAAGTTTTGCTTTGCTAAGTAAGAGACCAATTACTCTATATTTATTTGTTGTACTGGTGATGTCAGCAAATTATATGACCTTGTTTATATTTGTTTTTTTAGGGGGTAATTAAGAGGTCTGCCTATTTTTGGTTCAAATTGTTGTTTATTAGCAGGATTTTAAAAAAACTACCAGCCCAATTTTTATGAAACTTAGTGTAGGGGTGTAACAAGGGTCATTGACGAACCCATTAACTTTTGAAGTGGATCTGATTTATGGCGGGGATGGACAAATTATGATTCACATTCAGTATTCATATGACCTTGGTGGAAGTCTGCGGGTGCCCTTCTCATTTTACTAGTTTTGTGCAAATAGAGCTAAAAAGAAACCAAAGATTCCTCCAGTGAGCTTTGGGTCCTCTATTCTGTTGTCAGTAAAATGATGCAATGCCAAAATGTCTTGTTGTATAATATGTGTGTATCATAACAACATACGTCACTGAGTTTGATGTACTGGGTATGTCATTTCTGATGTGATGATGTTCTAAATATCCCACAGTAAATAATGGTATATTGCAAAGTACATTACTGAGTGATATCATGGCTTGTAGTACTGCATGTCCTTTTGTATATTCAATATTTTCAAGATTGGTTATGAATGTTACTATTAGCAAGTCATGCTTGTTTATTGTTTCTTGTGGAGGAGGAAACATAATTGTCTAAATAAGCCAATTAGAAACAACATACCATAAATCAGTCAATTTATAGTTGCCGGAGAAATTATGCAGTGAAACTTTACTGAACTAAAATGACATTGTGTTTAGCTCTGTTGGAGGTTGATGATTACAAAGACAACACATGCAGCTCATTATTTTTAATTAGCCCCAACTTCTAAGTCCTTCACAATGAACTTTTGCAGCTGCGTGTCAACAACAGTTTGCTCTGCCGAAAACTTCCAGTGCCACTGCTCTCAAACTAAAGGCCTGGGTGTCTGAGCTTTTGTTTCCTGTTTAATGATCCCACTTTCCATACTGATTGATCTTTTTAATTGCTTCCCATTGGACTCGCACACATTTCTGTGCATCCTCCAGTGTGTGACATAATCCTGCGCTGCCTTCCAGATGCAACCATCAGTACCCAACTGATGCTGCTGAGGTGCCTTGTGGTCACGGACTCAACTTCCCCCAAACCCGCATCTATTATTCAATATTCCTGTTCAATACTGAATCAGAACTACCACAGAGTATCGCATTCTTGCCCAGTATCCCTTGGAACTACTTTCAGATTGGACTATTCTACAGCACATAATTTATGTCCAGTGCCGATGTTCAGAGCCAACACAGGAAGCAGTGTGCCCTTTTTTATGAAGGTAGAAAGTAAAGGTTTGGGGGTTGAGATAGCAGTTGAACACTGACTTTTATGCAAGAGATATTAGTTTGCTTACTTTAAGTGTCAGAGTCCAACACTTAAAGGGAACAACTGATTCTGTTCAGGATTCTTGGTGCTATCTGGCAAACTAGGCCGCATCTTCTACCAGTTTAAATGGAACCAATCTTATCATGGAGTCCATTTAGTATGGGTGGAAAAGGGATAAATGTGTCAGTTTATTGTTGATAAGTTCCCCACCGGGACAATATACATCATTTGCATTTCGAGTTAGGGCATGGCCTTGATGGACTCTGTGCCCTATGAGGGTTTTTTCCCCTTGAAAATTGGATCTCACCTGTATACATTTATGTATACATTATTAATTCACCATATAATGATCGATTTCATAGCCTGAAAAAGGGAGCTGAGATATTAAATATTCTCTGTGTTCAGTTTTCTACTACATATCTGCTTTTACACTTTTGTCAGATCGTCTTGTATTTTGCTTTGAAACTCTAAATTTAAAGTCTGGCTTTCACTGTTTTTTTGTCACTCTTTTTGTGTTGGCACTGGGGCCATGCTGACCCAGCTGCATTATGGGTCAGCGGGATGAATGAGCAAGTGGCGGCAAATGCAATAAAAGATGGACAGGTCATTTGTCCTCACAGCCTGTGTGCACCCTTTTACACACAAACATTCACAGATGAAAAGGACAGTTTTCCTTCACACACAAAAACACACACACACACACGCCATCTTGGATGACAAACAGTGTATTCTGTCTAACGTTGTTAACCAGGCTGGAGTGCTGAATGTGGATGTAATAGCAATCGGTAACATATGGATGTGCGTTTGTGTGTACACTGCAGCCTACATATGTGTCACAGTGTACAACCCTGATTTCGAAAAAGTTGAGATTTTGTGTTAAAAGAAATACAACAGAATGCTATAATTTACTAAGAAAATATATTTTATATTCAAACTTATAACCCTTTGTTTTTTGAAATTATGATGTCTGAATCCCAAATTTGATGCATTCTGGTTTTATTTACATTGTCTTTGACAGTGAAGATCTGTTAAGATTCAAGTCCCCTCTTTCTTTCTTTTTTAAATTTCTTTAAAAAAAATAAATTAAAAGGCACATTTTCCATGATAGTATGAGGAAACACCTTAAGATTAAATTCTATATCCTAGTTTAGATTTTTCAAAATGAGCCGAAACAAAGGTCCACATTTGGTTGGTCTAACGTGTTGGTCCCCGATTAGTAAAACAAGAAATAAGTGTGTGTGTAATACTTCCACAACATGTTTTTAACCAACAGAATGAGGACATTTTGGTAAGTGAGGACATTTTGGCCTTTCCTCACTTCTTTAAAGGCCTTTTTAAGGGTTAAGACTTAGTTGTGAGGTTACATATGTTTCAGCCTTTAGTTGTGATCATTTAAGTAGGGTCAGGGGCGAGGGAATGCATTAGGTC
>CAFUXE010000986.1:175426-191413 GCA_903364295.1 Serranus cabrilla | reverse complement strand
AAGAGGAGGAAATTAAAATAGCGTTAATAAGGGGAAAGAGGAGGAGAGGAAAGAGAGGAGGAGATGAAAAGAGAAGGTGAGGAGACAAAAGGAGTTGGCAGGAGAGAAAGGAGGGAGGAGGAAAAGAGAGAAAAGAGGAGGACAAGAAAGGGGAGGAGATAGAGGTAAAGAGAGGTGATAAGAAAATGAGAAAGGAGAGAAAAAGAAAAGAAAGAAGAGGAGAGGAGGAGAATTGAGAAAGTGAAGACAAAGTGAGGATGGTTAGAGAGTTTGCGGCTGCTGTTGCTGGGCAGCCTGAGCACATGGACTCCTCCGCCGCTGTGCTCAGAGATGTGACGGGATTTTAATCAGTGGGTTTCCTCTCTGCAGCTCAGATGAATGTAAAGCCCGTACGTTAAATGCATTTACTCCTTCCCATCCCTGTCTCTCCATCACTGCCGCACAGACAAGCTAAAAGATGGTAAAGGAACATAAACGACATGCTCGCTTATCTGTCCCACGCTGTCTGGAACATGCTGACTCCCACTGTTCTTTCTGAGGGGACACATGCAGACACACTGCAGGATTTTTGATGTCATCACTGGTTTCGTGTAGAGCAGATGTCATGGCTGACCTCATGTCTGTCTCCTTCACCCCTTGCCTGTGTTCTTCTTCACTGAGTCATATTGTCCAACAAGCATTATTTAATAGCTTTGAATAAGCTACTAATCTTGCTAATGCAATTTTTCAATATAAATAATATTTTGAAAGGAATCACTTCCTCCTTCTTTCTCTCCATCCCACTGAGGCACTGGCCTCTTGAGCGGGCGGCCCGGGTTCAAGTCTGGCTCGGCGCCCTTTCCCGCATGTCCTCCCCTCTGTCTCCAACCTTCACTATATCTACTACTTCTGTCAATAAAGCTGAAAAATGGCCAAAAATATATCTAAAAAATTAACAAAAAACTATTACTTCCTTATTGGATATAATTTACTGATTGGACGCTGCATCTGATCAGACTTATCAGATAAGATAGTTAAAGAACACCACCATCAAAGAAGACCATTTTACCAGGTTATCTGTTAGCATCATGAATACTCATCCTCTTCCCTTATATTGACACATGAGCTAATATCCCAAAAAGCCTTTTTTTTTGTCTTAGTGCCTGAGCTCTCAGATCAGGCCTGTGCTTAACATAGCCCCCGCTAGCATCAGTGATAATGAGGGAGCTCAGCCATGCCTCTCCATAGCTCTCCTCTCTGATGCAGCCTAAATGAGCTCTCATCGCCTGACACAGCTAATGGCTACTGTAATGGTCACAGGCCACTGTGTAGCTGCAGGGTAGACAGAAAGATGACTCGTGTTTTATGTGTCAGCGTTGCTGAAAGGTTAGTCAGAGGCGCTATTTACAATTTGTTTGAATGACACTTGGAAGCCGCTTTAAATTCATTTGTTTTCAGCTTCGTGACAGCAAACTTGTATATCTGAGCCTCCCACCAACAGGGATGTCTGTCTGTCAGGTGGTCAGTCAGTTTTCTCTTTGGTCCACACAATTGCAACATAGATAATAAATCTTAATGACATTGGTGGTTCCTTAGGTTTTGCACTAGCGCCACAATCACTTTAATCAACAATAATGGAATAATTGGAAAAAGTATTTTCCTGTCCTGTTCATATTTCATGGCTCAACTGATCCTAAAAAAATAACATATCAGCTTTGTGGCATCCATGTTGTTTGCAACAACTTCCCAACTTTGGAAATAGGAGAACCTAAGGAACATGTGAATGGCACCTTTCCAAGTGTGTGTGTACTAGTGATGCACAGGTTAACCCAAACCAGCGAGCAAGAAAAAGCTTGTCAGGACACTGTCGCTTTTTGTGTGAGGCGGGTCAAAAAGTGCTAAAGCGGGTGGGTTGGGTTTGGGTGGTTAGTTATGGCACATTTATTGGGTTAGACGGTGCAGGTTGGCTTTCACAACGGGTCGGGTGGGTGTAGGTGTTAAAAAACCTGACCAGTGCAACACCAGTACTTTGTACTCAAGAAAGCAAGTGCAAGTACAGAAGAACATTTCTGTGCAACAGTTACTTATCAGCTTACAGGAATGCTGATACCAGTCTATCACTAAGCTCTATCCGTCAGTAATACCTTGATCTATAGGTCGAACACCAAGGAAGTAGAAACTAGCATCACTGCTTTGCTTGTCTGTGGTATATTCCTCCTTTTAACACTTAACCCACTTGATAAACAAACCCAGGCAGACTGCAGATGAGCTAAAGATGAGAGCATCAGAGAGCACTCTATATCAGAGTGAAATAATAAGAGATAAGTGGTGATTTAGCCAATGGAGCAGTTTCAAAGAAATGTCAAACTCTGGCTATAATGCAGCAACTTTAATGTTAGAAATGGTCTCTTTTTTATTTTCCTGAAGGAGAAATTTCAATGGAACACATTGTGCTGTGAATGCTACAGCGCACACTTAACCTTCCGTTGTCCCCCCGCAGCTACAGTACAAAACGATATCTGTGGAAAGCGAATTAAATCATTGCCAATACAATGGGAACGCTGGGTTACAGAAAGATACTCGGAGAGAGGAAGAAAGAGGGAGTTGGCAGGAAGGAGATTTAAATTCCTTGCTGAGATGGAGCTTGAATGCTGCACTGATCTACCGTTGGAGCTTTCAGGCCTGATTGGAAAACACACACACACAAACACACACTCACATACACTGATTCACCTCCTCGTCAGCCTGGCATGTGCCAGAAGCAGAAACGTCAGATCTTGTGTCTGCATGTGTTTACCCCGACTGCTATGAATGGTCGTGATTGAGCTGAAAAGTCTCACAATATTATCTCCCTCCACCTGTGACGAGTGGATCTCCACTGAATGGCAGATTACAGTTAGCCTGCCCTATTGTCCGCACCACATGAGCCATGCGCTGCTTCCATCAGCATGTCCGTCTGCCTGCGCAGTGCACCTGTGTGTGTGTGTGCAAGTGATGAAAGCATCTGACCCCTGAGATAATAGCATTCAGACTTGTGACAGGCGGAATTAGCATACATAGTGGCTGAGATTTATTTTCGGGAGAGGTTGCAGGGAAATGTTTTTACTGAATCAATTGCACCTGTTTTGGCCCGGAAAGAATATACACATATGTGCAACTTTCTATCTGTTAAGATGCCCTTTAGTTAAGCCGTCATCAAGACTTTCTGGACTTCATTAGTTGGGTTCTAAGAGTCAATGTCCACCATTTGCCACCTACCTTTTGGAAAACAGCTGCAAGGGATTAGGCCCAGAGTACATTTATTTACAACTAATAAAGCATATCTGAATGGATGATCAACATTTCAACAGCATTATTACAAAATAGGAAAAACACGGTTGCGTTTCTGCAAACCACGGATGTGTTGACTCTCAACACTTTTGAACTCCAAATATATTGATTCTAAAGGCCTGTCTGTGCCCAGGGGCCCACTTGTCTCATAATCCACTCATAAGGGTCTTTAGCAGGGTGGATCTTTCCGGTGGACTTCCTTCTTGTTGGAAAACAGACCTCTTGCTACCAAGTGCCCTCCTGCATTGACTGGCTGATTGTTTAACCACAGCAGCCTTTGCTCATGTGCAGAAACACATGGCAATATTTGAATCATGTTTAGGAATGTTTCTGATCTGCAGATCTGGGATTGTTCGTCAGGGGCCGCGGCACTTCACACTTGGGCACAATACTGAATCCAATGACTACTTTGACACTCGAAGATCTGGAGTGAGCCACGTCAAGTCATTAGGGAGTGTTTTAAGTGCACTCAGCATTAGTGATTAAGTGCACTTAGAACATAAAGGCTCCGTTCAGGAGGTGATGAGAGGGCGTGTGATGTTGGCACTCGCTCGGCGCATTGATAACACACAATAAAGCTCGCTGATGTCTGCGTGTGCCTGGTGGACACGTGTGTTTACACTTGTTCTCAGGCAATGTGTGAAGGAACATGGGCGTTCACACACACACACACACACACAGGGCTGTTAGGCTGGTGTGCGGTGTCACTGTTTATGCCTAGAGGACAGAAAGAATCTGTCTGAATGCTTCATGTCTGTCCATACAGTGTCATTGTGAAAGACACACACAGAAGCACATCGTCATACACACACGCAAATACAGTTTAAGTTATTAAACAAGCACATGAAAAATGACGCGTTCCATAATTATACACATGCAAACACACAACTGTATCATTACCCACACACACACGCCGTGCACACAGTGAGATACTGCAGGAGTCGTAATCACCCGAGGAGTGATACGCCTTCCAGTGGGCTAAAAAGATAAGAGGAAGATAAAGATGAGAGAGATGGAAGTTGGTGCTAGACGGGAGGAGGAGGGGAAGGAGGAGGTGGAATGCCAGTAGCTCACATACAGCAGGAATCCCATCCAGCTGTTACTGAAGGGAGACAAGAGTGGGAGAGAAGATAACAGTGGCAGAAGGATAAAGACATCAGTGTGTTTCCACTACTCCTCTATCATCCGTGGCATAAAAAAGTGCTGGTATTGAAAAATGAAACAAAGTTGTCAGGCTGAAAATGTTGTAGTTTTCCTACAAAATGGGGGTTCTTATAGGGCGGGCAGGAGGGGCAGTGGATGCATCAAACTCCAGCTTTCCACCAGAAGCTGAGGAGACCCGTGTCCATGCCCTGTTGTACCCCGCTGAAAGTTATGTCAGGAAGTAGAGGGTTTACTCCAGCAAACTTGTTGGGCCTAGTGGGAACTTTTGACAGGAAGGCAGAGATAGGGTCTCCTGGCAGAGCAGAATAACAGGCAGTATTTTGGAGTATCAATCACTGACAGTTTCGCTAGCCCACTGTGGTTGCTCAGTGTTGTTGGAGCCATGAGGGTAAAGAAAACTAATCTCAGACCTGTTGTTTTCCTAAAGTGTGTTCACATTTTGACCAACAAACTATGTTTGAATCTGAATTAAAAGGGTTCATATGTGTACCCATGAATCACCACTTTACAGACATGCTGACTTTGTTATTTACATGCAGTTTGGGACAAAAACCATGCAGTTTTTTTCAGGCATGTTTGATGATGTTACTCTCAATAGTAGCTATTTTATCTAGAGCATTTTTTGAAAGTTGGTTTTTACTGTATAATCGAATCACAAACTACAGACCTAGGGGTTATCCATAGCTGTAAGGTTCAACTTAGGCCTGGTGGGTCACCTTGCTTGCCAAGCTAGCTAGTGCTACTTGATTCATTCGTCAATTTATTGGTTCATATTATAGATTTATGACAAATTGACACACTGTATTGAGCTGCATCTCCAATTAATCTTCAGGTTTCCAGCTTTCAGACAGTGTTTACCCCTTCATTGTGGCTCCTACTATTAGTATGCCTGCTAAGTCTCATGGTCCTGGTAGTGTGCCTGCTGGATCACTGTCACACAGGCATGGCTTCCAGGGATTGTTGACTGGAATGCTTCTGTCTTTAATGTTTTTTGTTGTTCCTACTTTAAATACCCTCTGTGAAAAATATCTACGAAAACACATTTATATTATTGCCACTATGCTACTTAATAGTTTCCTATAAGTGATTAGTCCTGCACCCACAGTTTATAGAATGATGCTTTTAAAATTGCTGGTATAAACAGTCAGTGTCTGGTAAGGCTTTACAGGGTTTGTCTGGTGCACAGGAAGTGAAGGCTTTTCCATTTCTGGCAGCAGCAACAGTGGTTTGTTTGGAATAAATATAGAAGGATGAGCAGTGCTATCTACCACCTACACAAAATCAAAAGACAAAGACTTTACAGTGCTGCCAACACTGTTTCATTGACAAATGATTTTGGAAAGATGCAGTGCAACAGCATGGCAGCAATGAGCACAATAAGCAGTGGTTGCAAATAGAAAACCTGAATGAAAAGTTTGCCCTTTTTAAAATGTTTGTGAGTTAAGATATACCCGTTAACCCTATGAGAACCACAGAGGCATTTTTGTCTGTTTTAGGTGGGGTATGGAGTCTTTAGGGGGAGATTTTAAGGTCAACACTAGATGCCACATAAAAGTGGTTTACATCATCTCAAACCTGAGAACATTAAGATTATTTTGAGAGTCAAGTCAAGTTGTTGTTGTTGTCTATAATCTGTAGCCATCAGGGGTTAGCAATAAGGATTGCCTGGGGTAAATAAAATGCCATGTTGTTATTCTATCAACTCACTTGTCGGGCATGTGGTATATAAAAGAATCACACACATTGTGTTTTCTGGTGCTGTTGTTGTAGCACATTTTGGATTGATACCATAGTATGCACCTTCACTGTAGCATTGAGCCCAATAAAGGCTGTGAAAGAAAGGGTTGGTAAGTTGGCAGGCCGTTGAAATGCTAAAGGCTTGAACTGTTTGCAATTCATGATATTCCCATTAAAGAGTTTCAGTTTGCTTTAGGATATTGCACAACCATCCGTTACATTATCAGATTCACTTCTTAATTTAGCCTCCGCAGTAGTTTTGCAGATTCCTCCCTTGCTGTTTCAAAGAGTTTTGGATTGGATTGACTCACCACAAGTTTTCTGCTGTCATTTGTTGGCCTATTTCACACTTTTGTGACTGTCACGCTGAGTGAAAGCCAATTTCGTGAGGCGTGTCTGAACTGGGATTAAGCTGGATGATATTATAATTAACTTTTTAGTTTTGTTTTCACATAATGTGAAAGTCTCATTATTCTGTGGGGATTTTCTGAAAGTTGCAGAAAATATCCAACAGAGTTCAAATATTCTGTCCCTTTGTAAATCTCACAGTGAGAGAATGCAGTGGAGGGTAGAAATTAGGAAGTGCGAGAGCAGTGAGCCGTTCAGCACAGGTCACTTGTGTCTACTCCCTCTGAGGCAGGCTTGCGTATATATATGTGAGGCTTCTCTGGTCTCCACGTGGACGTACAGGCAGTGAACCATGGTGACAGTGCATTCACACACATTTCCATTCCGGTAAATACTCAGCTTGGTATCATCAATGTCAAGAAAGCCCTGGAGATCTGAGCCTGTGATTGAACCTTTCCTGTATCTTTGGATATTAAATCCAATCCATGTTCATCAGGATCATGCAACATGCTTCACGCTCCACTGATGTGTGATACAGGTCTCGCTGAATCAATATCCTGATTGCCGAGGCCGTGTTACGATGAGCTGCACCAGTATGCTCCAGTGGGAATGCCTCAGGCCGGCATGTCCTGTTGACTTGGATGAATTTAAAACCCAGCTATGCGTAGAGTGTGTTTTCATGTGTGTGTGTGTGGAGTGAAGAGTTGGAAAGGTTGAGCTTCCTGACATCAGCTCAATGTCAATTTATAAAGACTCCCTAAAGGCTTGGTCCCATGTTGTGTGTGTTACAGAATGCATGTACTCAGTGTGTATATGCTCGTGTGTAATCAGTGTGAAAACGCATGTGTATATGTGACAGTTAAGATATTGCACCCATCACCCTGAGTCTTAAAGGGGATTCTTATATTATGGGCTCTGCAGGCATCCGGGCTTAGGCTAATGCAAAATAGATGAGTAATTACTCCCAGCAGAGACAAGAGGAGAGGCTCCGTCATTAAACAAGAGAGATAGAAGGATGGATTATTAGAGAAGGGAACAATGCAGTCATTTCTGCTCCTCTTCTCTATTTCACACAACACTCGTCCTCTCTCAGCCGTGCATCCTGGGTCGTAACACGACTCTGTTATTATTCCAAGTGTGCATAGCAACGTTTGAATAGAAGATTTTATTTTCTATATAAAAGTCCTGCACATCAATGGAAACAGTACAATCATGACTAGAAGTAGGGAGAACTCAAAAATAGCTTTTGTTCAGTAAAACAACGTCATAATGCCATAAATCATAAAAAAGAAAAAAAAAAGTTGTATTATTTGATAAGTTATTTTATAAAAATCTAAATAGAATCCATACATACATCTTCCAATTGTCCACAAGTGTAACCAATATTGGAAAAACAAAAATGGGGGCTCCACATGCTACACAAATTGAACTATTTACATTTTTACAACCTCTCTAGTCCCCTCCTCTGTGGTCTATGTAAACATCCGTTTAAGTTTTTCAAAATTCTTTGAGTTATTCATTGCTTCCCAGCTGAATTAAGGAGAAACTGGCACAGAAATGAATGTTTTAATGGAATCTATTTCATGTTAATAGTTGTCACGTAAGTCAGTGCAGAAGTGCCAAAAACTGCAGTTCCTCAAATGCCCTCTTGAGGCTGACTCTAAAATAGGCCTTTCAGACCGGGGGCCGGTGCCCGGCCGGTTCGGAGCCGGTGCTCGTGCTGGTTCGCAGTGGTTCAACCTGCGAACCAGCTCCGAACCTGTTTGCTTTCACACCGGTTTGAGAACCGCGTGATTACGTCACAGTTTACGTCTGTATACATTTCCGCTCACTCGGCAACTAAAATAACAACAACGGCAGCAGAATACAATGTTACAATGTTGCTCCTGGCTATTCGAGCCGACACCGGCACCCAAACACCACTGGTACAACACATGCCTGGTGCTCGTCTTGATCGCCATGGACAGCGGTTACGTTTTAATAACACTGTAAAACATTGTTAGCTCGCTAACGCCGGCCGGCTCCCTAACTATTCTTTTCTTTTGGTACGTTTTAATGCAATGTTATTGATATGGTCTGCGTTAGCGACCCGGCCGGCGTTAGCGGCCGTATCAATAACACTGCATTCGTATTGCCGTGTAAGTCACGATAACCCCGCCCCAGCCACTGACGTAAGTGGTTCGCGGTTCAAGACCAGCAAAGAGTTGGTGCCGCTGTGGAACCAGTTTTTGCGGCCGGGAGCCGGCTCTCCGGCTGTGTGAAAGCAAAGAACTGGTTCGCAACTAGGCACCGGCCCGGCACCGGCCGGGCACCAACCCCGGTGTGAAAACCCCCAAAGTGAGTTAATCCCCATAGACCCCCATGTTAAAATGCCCAACTTTACAGCAGACATAAGCATGTTAAAAGCCTGGTACAACATTTTTTTTTTGTCTCTATAGCTTATTTCCCCCTTTTTAAATAGTTTTAAGGTTTAAATGTATGCATAATTAGGCGCTTTAAGTGACAGCTGGGTGGGCATGTTTCAAGTTTTGTTTGGCCTGCCCCAGCTCTACCCATGCTTCACCTATATGCAGATTTTTTGGATTAGCCAGGAGCTTCATATCAACCTTTCAGAAATCTATGGGTGTAGTCACAAAGATGACATCTTCAGACTGGTCTCACGAGTCAACACAATACCTGTCACCATTGCATCACTGGCCGTGTACTGTGGCAGAGACAAGCTGGTTCCAGCAGTGAGACAGTTCAGATTAAATTTAGATCAAACACTGAACACAGTGTTTTTTTCTTCCACCTTTTGTTTTGGGGAATTATGCATGGCTGAACAACTGCTCTGAGGCCCTTCTGCCTCTGTGGAGTAAATGAGTGGTAAAACATCTGGAGTGATGTACGGTCAATGTTAGAGAGAAACCTGGGACAGCTGTTTGCTAAAGAAACCAACTGTCTGAAAGAGTGTATGCCCTGGAAACACCAGCACAACCCAGTGTGCTGTAATCCGTTGGAATTTCTAGACAGACTACATGAATGCTTTCCAAAGATGTGACTGATGAGAACTATACACATACACATTCCCGTGTGAACCACTACATTTTACTTACATTGAACTTTAGAGCGGGCTAGCTTCTGCCTAAGCTAAAAGGATTTTATATATTTATACATTTCTGTTCATGTTTGGATGAGTCATCTATCAGTGGGTGTCCTGTGCCTTGATCTCCTTCCAGAATTTTTCTTTCATTTTTTGACTTTGAGCTGCATTCTTTTCCCTTCTCATTTCCAATTCCTTCTCTTCTGCATTTTTGAAGTTTATTTATTGATTTTCATATTCAAAGAATTATTTTTAATTCCTGTTCAACTCTCGCCCTCATTCTCGCACTTGTTTTCTTCTTCGGTCCATTCCGGTAATGATTGGAAGACCTAAAGCCAGACAGCCAGACAGACAGTAATGAGGGCACGAATACTGATTAGTGCAATGAGAGGCCTGTTCCAGGTTATTTCATTATATACTCAGAGGCTATTTGTCACTCGAGTCAGCAGCAAGGTGGCCTCATGACGGGCAAACCACCCTTAGGCCGGAGGACCCACATTGTTGCCAAGCGTCTTGCTTGCTGAAGTGTCCTTGAGCAAGACCCTTAATCCTTTATAGCTTCAGGGAGGCTGTTATCTTTTCTTTTCTCTTTCCACCTTCCACAGGGAGCCTGCCCTCCTGACAGCAGGGCAAAGAGAAAAGAGGATTCCACTGCAGGAATTAATAAAGTATCACATTACTGTCAAAGGTTCTCAGTGGGCTATTTTTAAACATCAAATACCACTGCTCTTAGAGAATGAATAACACATTTAAATGGTGGATAACATTGTCTCATCTCATAGATTATCATATATGCATTCTAGAGGTGTGGACTTGAGCCACACGACTTGGACCAGAGTCAGACCTAAGTCACAAATTTTAGAACTTGAATCAAATAAAAACTTGCAACTCGTCTTGGACCTGAACACTATTGTCTTCTGACTTGAGTGTTTTGACATAAAAATACTCAATACTTTCCCCTTGTTTTTTTAAAAGTGTGACACAAACCATTTAGTTTCCCTCAATATCCGGAATCAACAAGAATGAATACTATTGATTCCCAGTAAATCGACTCGTAATTCCCCAGATCCTCTTTTGTTTTGACCAATCCAACAGCATCCAATCAAGTTACAGGAGAGAACCATGAAGAAAAAAGAATACAATAACTATGATGACTACAATCAATGACTTGGAAAGTGCTATACAAATGCAGTTCATCCCGCATTTATGCAAATATTTTGGCTACAAAAGATTAAGAAACTGCTGAAGTGGCATCTAAAGTTTGTCCATAAGACAGAAAAGTTATGTTGGGTGGTTGGTCAATCCACCACTTTGGTTCTGACTGAAATCTCCCTAATTCTATCAGATGGATTGGTTTTTGTACAGACATTCATTGTCCCCAGAAGATGAATTCTCCTGACAATGGTTCTGCTGCCACCCCCAGGTCAAAGTGTTCACATACCCAACAAAATATCTCATACAGCTACTAAATCTATTGGCACAAAATGCAGTGCAGACATTCACGGATCCCGGAAGATGCCTGCTAATATTTTCGGTCAGTCACCATCCCGATGTTCTGACGTCCCATGGTCCAATGACCCAATAGTTAAACTTTAACCAAGTGGTTCTTGTCCCTAAACTTAACCAATTCATAAAACAATTGGAACCATATATGTCGTTTTGGACCAATGGGATGTTAGAAAATAAGCAGTACCCTTTGGTACAAGGTTGCCATTCAGGGTTTTGAGTGAGATGTGTCAAGAACTATCCGTTAGATATATTAAATGCATTTGTGTTCCCCTCAGGATGAATTGTAGTAAGTTTATTTCATTTAGCAACATCATAAGATCAAAATTGTAATTCTTTGGATGTGGGTTATTACCAACAAGACTGATGTTATGAGAATGCTAACTTCTACTACCTGTGTTTATCTCTTTCTGCAGCACTTCGATGACTTCATCTTTGCTTTCTTTGCCATTGAGATGGTGATCAAGATGGTGGCTCTGGGGATTTTTGGCAAGAAGTGTTATCTTGGAGACACGTGGAACCGCTTGGACTTCTTCATAGTAGTGGCTGGGTGAGTTAAGCAGTTGCATGCACAAACTCATAGGTGGCCAAACACTACCGTTCTTAAACACTGGAGGCTTGCACAAGAAGCAGTATACACAACCACATGCAAAAGATCTGAGTAGTAATCAATCTGAAAGTCAGGATTTAAGAGTGCAGGGACAGATTCATGAACAAGGAGTGTGGTGGATGTTTTGAGCTCATAAATGTAATTGTGTCACCAGATTTCAACAAACTGCAGGGTTTTCTTTGCTTGCCGCCACAAGAGCGGATCAAACGGCATTGGATTTGAAGCATGAACCTGTTAGAAGCAGTCCTCTAAGTAACAGCAGGTTTCTTCTCTGCACGCTCCACTGGGTTTGTCATTAAATGAATTTACTCTGAATGTCCTGTAAAAAGGCTTTTAAAGAGAAATTGGTAGCAAGTACCCTCTTAAATTCTTAAGTGCTCAGAATCTGTCAAACAGCTGAAGAGAGTGAGATCAGATTTAAAGAGTTAGGGTGTGATACAAAATTAGTTTTCTTTTGGACTTTATGACAACAATTTATAACTTTACTTCACTTGCTGATTGAATAACTTCCTTAATATATACAGCACATGTACACACTTGCACATGATAGCTATATGTAAAATCCCAGGCACACAAACCTGCAACAAAGACAAACCTTGCACATTCATACATACAGATTCATACTTCTATTCAGGACTTGATAGCACTCTAGTCTGGTCTTGTACTTGAGTCTGGTCTCAAGACCACAAGTTGAGTTTGTCTTTGTTTTGGGGCTTGTTCGACTCAAGTCAAGTTGTTTCTGTCTCTTGATGCGGAATCAGTTGTACAGATTGTTGTCTGATTGGCTGACTACCAACAAGATATGTTAGATTAGTTTGGTGTTGAGTAAAAACATGGTCTTGAACAGGACCGGGAATTCTGTTTTGTTTGTTTCCTTTTTCCATGGACATGTAGCACTAGTGACGTCATGGTAGCAGGGCTCAAAGGTGACTAATTGTTCCATATTTAGGCAAATGTACTTCAAGACAGAAAGTTAATACTAACTCTAATAAGTTAACTTCTAAACTTCATTATTAAAGCAAGTTTGGATGTGACACAATTTTTGATGGTGAAATTAAAATGTTGCCATATGGCAACTTTATGCGAATATGGCAATGAATTTACTGGTTAGGGATCTAGATATTTAAGGGTACAAGCAGCAACACCCACTGTTATTCACCTGTTATTTTTGTTCTCATTATTCATTCATTCATTTGTTTGTTCTTTCTTTCTTTTCCTTCCTTCTTTCCTTGGTGCAAAACATTTGGTAAGGATTGGTTTAATTGGCCTTGGCTTGCTACAACAAATCTAAAATTTCATAAAAAAATCACATATAATCAAATTAAATCAAATAAATCACCTGTATATTCAGATTTTTTTTGTCACATTAAATGAATTGTGACAAAAGTTTGCCTCAGTGCAAAGAAACAATATTAAATTGATATTATTTAATTATATAAAAAAGGGAAATCTAGTTTTATCTAGGTTGTTGTCCACATATGATAACAATTTACCAACTACCCCCCTTTAAAAAAAACTTTTTTTTTAAATATATTTCTGAATATATTTAAGCAATTTTAGGAAGTAAAAACATTTTTTTAAATAATTTTTATGTCATATTTCATACAATATGTGGTTAACCGACATACTGTGTACACATGCTACACACACAGCAGGTTCAGAAACCAGTAATTTGATTAAACATGTTACAGAACACGGCCTGCTGGTTTTAGTCTGACATTTTCATCACACTCCATCCCCTGCTGGTTGTTAATGCCATCCTTCTGCCACAGCTTCTGTTGTCCATCAGTGGGAACAGCGCACATTTCCTTCACTGTGTGTTTGTGTATGTCCTTCTGCAGCAGATATTGGATACATTTCACCTACTGTAACGCAGCTGTAAAGCAGTTGAAGGTCACCATCTTTTCTACAATGGTAATCCTGAGCTTCCTTTTTCATCATACAACTGAAATAGTAAAAGCTGCTTCCCCATCGGTCGCTCCCTGCTCACGGAACAACTGATCCGGTGCCAAAGTAACAGAAGGAACTAGATGGGAAATACCTTAATGTCTGATATTCCGGCACTAATCCAGTGAGTGATAAGGAGGCCAATACCAGCAGCATCTAATTAAAACTACAGCAACAAGCGATGAGAACAGGTGTAATGCTCACTGAAAAGTAGGCCATTACAGTAATGATGAATAGATACTTTGATGCATACAGATGAAACTATAATGTACTGGTGGGGGAAACTGGGTCATCGCAGCAGTGCAGGATAGAACATGCATAAAGAATAGGCATTAGGGATGAAATATTACTTTTAGGAATTTCATAATAAAATGTAATGGCAATAGACAAACCCATCCCTTTTATGTACGGCCATGTTAGATTAGAAATAAAGGTTTTAATTTCAACTTTATTTCTAAAGATATAGATACAATGCATGGGTAAAATAATGAATATGATAACTCAAAAGTTTATTTTACTTTATTGGATATTTCATAAATTAATTCAATTCATAATTACGGTGGTTTTCTTGCTGGGTTTGGCTCCAGACACCCTTGTGAAAAATGGCTAATTGCAGCTACAGTTAGCAGCAATTAGCTAACGGTTATTTTACCAACAAGTGAAGCTAAATCACTTTGGAGCTGTATTCCCTGTTGTTAAATCGCCCATATAAGTGACTAGAAAGCATTAATGGCAAACACCCAATTGCATATTTAGTCTTTTGAAAATTTTGCCATCAACTTGGTACCAAAGCACCGTGACATTTCTATCAGCATGTACCCGAACATGCAACTCTGATGTTTTCCTTTCAATCCCAGCCTGGGACCATTTTTGCATACCTTTGAAACTGATTTTTCCAACTGTGTGTCCAAATGACACAAACATAATTTATGAAAAAGGCCGGCATATGTTCTGTGTGTGTATCAGAGCATGAACAACATAGACTGTGACAGAAAACATGGCACAGGGAATGAAATCTATCTGCTGATGTCGTGTGTGGAGGCTTGAGGTGATGGTGTGAGCATGTTTGTGTGTGGATATGTTTTGTTGTTTTCATGGGTTACCGTTTCTGAACAAATTAAAAAAAACGAAGTCTCATCTGTAAGGAAAGCCCCCAGCCATGCAGAGACAATGGTAACCTAGGTAACGGCGGGTTGTCGGGCATTTGATATATCCTGGCAACAGTTGTTAAGTCGGCGGAGGAAGGCTCTGATGAACTGTTTGTTTCTTTCCGAGACGATAATTACAGCTAAGCTGCTTTTTCAGCAGGTCTTCGCTCTCTCGTCCTAATCACCTCACTGTCAGGAGGGAATGATGGAGGGATGAGTGCACCAAACAGGTGGAGTGTGGGGAAGGAGAGGGAGATTTGGGGGCGAGTTTTTGGCTGGTGGATGTCAGAGACAGTGCAGGATGGATGTATACTGCACTTGAATCCTGCTGCATTCAAGTGAAGTGAATGGGAGTATCTTACTTTAACTCTTGTGCATCCCTCGAAAAAACATCCTCATGTCTGCACCAAAACATTTCCATAAAATAGTGCATTAGTTGAATATTTTACTGCCAATTATTTATTCATTTTCTGAATTTTAACCTTTTAAATGCCAGTTTGTTTGCATAATGCCCCATTATGAAAAACAACACAAAAGTGTTGGGGAAAATTATTTATATATTTTTCAGCCTTTGATATGTGAATAATCACAAATAACACTGATTTTGATGCATTTTTATTTTTTGTGCGGTGTCAGATCTTAAAATCAACGTCAAACTAAACAATTATAAATATTCATTCCTTTTGAGGATTTTATCGTTAAATGTCAGTTTGTTTACACATTGCCACTGTTGGTGTGGAAAAATGAATTCAAATTATGAATTAATGACTAAATGTTAGGCAGAACTTCTGCTTTTTTCAGGGATATTTCAATTATTAGCAACATTGATTTTGGGCAATAGGGAAATTGCCTATAGGGCAAATATGAGAAATATGCAAGAGGAAATAGTTTAATATAGAATAAAATAGTAAGAAATAAAAAAATAAAATAAAGCCAGGGCTCTAGATTGAAAGCCTGATATAAAATATAATGGGACATGTTTGTCCTTAAGGTCTAGGTGTTATTGTATTTTTGACTTACTATAGAAACTGAGGTTGAACTTCCAAAGTTCAAAGAAACACTCACACTCTCTAATCAGTTTTCTAGTATTTCATGAAATCTCACACTTGATGAATGACATTTTGATTTGACAAACA
>CAFUXE010000986.1:135997-165361 GCA_903364295.1 Serranus cabrilla | reverse complement strand
TTTCAACACTGGAATCATGGTGAATTTATTGAATATCCTTTCTCTCACAGAGCCTGATAATCAGACTGCATTGCCATCCTGCTGCCACTTCATTATAAAGTTGGACATCGTTGGCATATGAGCCATTTTATTTGGAAGGGTTTGTGCTGAACCGTCATGGTTCGGGCCTTACGCCTAAATGCACGCAAAATATACAGAATGTAGGTTCTCACTAAATATATACCCCAAAACAAATCCTTAGTTCCTTCCTGTATTTAAGCTCAAACTAAGATTTCTTTTGCAAGCTACTCTCATAAAAGTGGTAGTTGATTCTTTTTGACCTGATGTCCATGGTGGCCATTACAGAGCATTGCACATCTGCTGCTGCTGCTGCTGCTGGTGTGATGTACCTATTCCCAGAGACTACCAAATACCATTAGCCCCGAGTCTCTCCGCTGGTGATGAGAGGGCTTCTCTGTGCTGTGCTGCGCTGTTAACTGTTTACCCATTTACCTCCTCTCTGTAGCCTGCAGGCCATCTGTCAGCTTTGGGTATGTGTGTATGTACAGTGTGTGTGTGTGTGTGTGTGTGTGAGAGAGAGAGAGAGAGAATATTCTTGTTTTATTACTGCTTTGGTGTATAAATCAGAAATGCTTGCACTGGCATGGGCGGATTGTAAGTCAGTGGATCCCTGGGCACAAACATGTAAAAGGCCCCACCACCTCTGTTTTTATTGTTGTTGTTTTATCTGTCTCTGTTAATTTTGTGTCTCTTTGTTTTAGTTTTGAGTTATTTAGTAGTTTTTTTCTTCCTCTTTATGTTGTGTTATATTTCTCTTTGTAGTCATTTTGTTTCTTTCTTGTCTTCAAGTTTGTCTTTGTTGTCTTTTTGTATCTCTTTGTAGTCTCTTTGTCTCTTTATCATTTGGTCATTTGGTGTCTCTAGTTTTGTGTATCTTTGTAGTCTGCATGTTTGTCTTTGTTGTCTTTCTTGTTTCTTAATAGTCATTTGTAGTTTTGTCTCTGTAGTCATTTTGTGTCCCTTTGAAGTCATTTTGTGTCTCTTTGTAGTGTTTTTGTTCCTCTTTGTTGTCATTGTGTGTCTTTGAAGTTATTTTGTCTTTTTGAGTCTTCATGTTTCTCTTTGTAGTCTTGTTGTGTCTCTTTGTAGTCTTGTTGTGTCTCTTTGTAGTCCTTTTAAGTCTTTTTGTAGTTGTTTAAGTCTCTATAGGCAGGGAAAGGTCGGGGGGAGCTGGTGCCTGTGCAACGGTTCAGAAATCCATCCATGTGCACTTGGATATCTCAAACACACACATTCAATAAGGGAGTTTCTTGCACTTAAGGTGACCAACCTGCTTCAGCACACACCCACATACACACACATACACTGTCAGACATGTGTTGCAAATTTGTTAGACAGACAGACAGACTTGGAGTCGATGCGAGGAGGGAATTCCTCCATCCGCACGCCCCTCCGAGCTGCACATGTGCTCAGCATCTGCTCCACACACACACACACACACACACACATGTGTAGAGAGAGTGTGTGGGAGACAAGATGAAGATAAACTCTGATCAAGGAACAAGAAAAAGGTTTTTTCAGGCATTCCACAGTCGCGCTCTCCTCCAAGCGCTGTCCTTCCAACCTCCCGTCACAGCCTGAAAGAGCCTCTAAAGAGCTGCTGGAGAGGCTGTTAAGAGTGTGTGCTGTCTCAAGGTTACGAGGCGGACTGATCTGATGCTGCTCTTTTATGTACCATTGATGCCACATTCTCCTCTCAATGACGAGTGATTCATCCGCTCTTGACGTCTCAAAGGGGATGCACATATGCCGCCGGCTCCTTTGAAGGTTGATTGTGCGAGGGTGCATGTGAATATATGCGTGTTTGTCAGGCATACAAACATTGCGTGTGCCGCGCTCCATATACAAGCAACAACACACGCACTGCAGTGTGTGTGTGTGAGGTGTTTTTCTAACTTTCTGCTCTGTTAGCTGCATTTAAAATGAAAGCATATTGTTTGCCAGAACACATGTGCTGCAGTCATATCTAAAGGCAACAATGTAAATGGGATTCGGGACATTAGAGGATTAATTACAACTTGCTCAGTGAGAGTGGGAGAGCATGTATTACATGCTATATATAATTGGCTTTCATAATATTGCCCTAACATTTTCTGTTTTTATTCCCAGATGATAAAGCAGGCTCTGCAGTGAAGTATAGCTATGATAGCAATTTAAGTATTTGCTGTATTGTTGTAGTAATTATACATCTGTCTTTCTCTCCATGTGTTCAGGATGTTGGAGTACTCCCTCAACCTGCAGAACGTCAGTTTTTCGGCGGTGAGGACGGTTCGCGTGCTGAGACCTCTGAGAGCCATCAACCGAGTGCCAAGTGAGTGCAGACCGACCGACCTCTCACACTGCAGCTCTGCAACCAGACTCTAGATCCCAGAACACTCTGTCCTATAATATCACAACACTTATGGCTTCCTCTGGAGACAAATACACTTCTTTGTTCTTGAAGTAAAAGCAAGCTGCCAGAGATAGCAACTTTAGGCTAACCGGTGCAAGGAAATTTAAAGAAGCAGAAGTTCGGGGTGATAACACCCTCGCTGGCAGCGAGTGAGGTTCGATTATTCATTCTCTTAACAATAAATTCTAATGGTTGATATCTTATCGTGTTTTCACACCAGATGCAAAGCTATAACTGTAGTAGATGCAGTCCGGCAGTGCAAAAGACATACATACGTGAAATTTTGCCTTCATGTGTAACAAATTTTAAACTCAACTTACAAATTTATATAATGCTGTGTCACAATTGCCCATCACCTTTGAGAGTCACCTACAAAACAAAGATCTGATTGATATGAACAGAAAAAAAGCATTTTTAAAAGTTGTTTGCTTGTTGTCTTACAGACAAAGTATGGATTTAAACTGTTGGCTCATCAGCACAATGGCGTAGTTACTTCAAATCTGTTTATTATTAATAAATAACAGCAAAATCAGTTATTTTGGGTTCATACGGCTGTAGAAATGTCGTACCAGCAGCCATCTGGACACAGTTACTGGAGAAAGTGATGAAAGACACATGAACCAAGACATGACTTGGTTTTCCATCATATCTGGGACTTCAACGATCGGTACAAAGCAGCACTAGAGGTTATTTCGGCCATAGTTGATGACGGAATAAAATGTCAGGGTTGTTTACATCGTTGCGTCTCATGCAAGTAACACGAATAAGCACAAGAATGATCCAGAGAGAAACGCAAAAAAGTTGCTTTGCGTCTTGTGTGAACTCAAGACTTGATGTCCTGCCATAATGTGAGTAACTTCACCAGGAATCTAAATAAGGTTGTTTCAAGACTACTTTGTCTTCATCATCTAAATGGATGGACTCATATATAGTCATCCAACATTTACATTTTTTTGGACAGTGGATCAAAGGACAGGAGTTGCCAAAACAAATGCATGTGCCACACACTCATTCTGGACTGAATTGCCTTTTAATCCAGAGCAGACCACTTATTACATAATGTAAGGATATACAGTATTTTCTGGTGTTTGAGCATTGGTGGCGTGATGGAACTTTACCACATAGTTATTAGTGGTTGTATGCGTACAGTGTGTGACATCCGTTGCAGACTACAAGACTACAGAGAGCCATCTGTGTGTGTGTGTGTGTCCCTAGTCAGTTTCTGTAGTGCATCTACTCCGGGCCAATCACAAAACATAATTTTATTATCATGACAATAATTTGTCTATGTCAGTTACAAAAGTTTTATTATTATAACTAATGCTAATAGCAAGATGGCATATTTAATGTGTGTAATAAAAGAAACTTAAGAGCATTGAGGGGGTGGGGAGAGACATATGCAGTAATGCTGCCAGTACTAAAAATATTTGCTCGCACTGCAGCTGCTTCAACACCTTTAACATTAAAGTAACAGTTTGATATTTTGGGAAATACACTTTTTCAATGTCTTGCAGAAGGTTAGATGTTGTTTTGGCCACCGTATTTGAAATATATTCAATTCAATTCAATTATCATTGATAGTTCTTTGATCCATTTATGCTGTCATCAAAGCTACCAGACTCCCTTGACAAAAACAGCAATTTTACCTTGCAGAACACAACAGTTGCAGGTCTACACTGCCGCGATCAGTTAGTACGTTTTTTGTTATTGTGTGACTTTGTTGAATCTGAACAAATTAATTAAAACACTGAAGTCACAAGACAAACTAAACGATTGAAGCAGTGGCTGGCTGGCAACTCCTCCTTGTTCCTTCTTGTTCTGTGAGGTAAAATCAAAGTTTTTGTTAATGGAGTCTGGTGTTGAAGTGAGTATAGATTGTGGCTACAGTTAACATGGCTAGAGTTGTAAAAATATTCTAATTATAGCTTACTCATTAAGTGATATTGATATTTTTCAGGTGGCTACAATAGGTTTTGCTGCTGCCCCTGTCCACAGCAATAGATTACTCAGCTTTCCTGTCAGTACTCCTGCCTGCTTCTCCCAACTGGGAGCATGCTGACCTCCATCTACTGTAGATAATACACTGACTATGGATAAGTATCTCATACAACCCCACTTCAAAAAATCCAAGTTATCCCTTTAAGCACCTTTAAGACACGGTACGGAAGGAAAGTCTCTTTGTCAGAAGCTCAGCGTCTGTACACTTTGTACCCAGATTAGGAAGATGGTTCAATCGCCAAACAGATCTTGTGAACTGGTGAAACCAACACATTGGCAGGTGGCAGTAAAAAGTGACGTGTCTCCTGCACTTCTGCCATAGTTGGAAGTCAAACGGTATTAACATAAAACCAGATTGGAACGTGGAACTTGAAAGAGCCCACATTAAGTGACATTTAATAACTTATCACAATGACCAACACGTTTTATCATGCTTCTTATGATTAATCGGACTTGGTATGAGGAGAAATTAGCTGTATAAATGATCTTCATATATTGGACTTCTTTGTCATGCTATAAGTGGTGATCATGCAGGTGGATTGAATTCCTCCACAGCAGTGGAATGTAGGTCACAGACAAGCCGATCCACACTTAATTTGCCGCCATGACTGTGTCTCGGTGTTTTCCCCAGCCTGCAAACCAGTCGGCTTTGGACTCCGACAGATTTATATGCAATTTTCCAACTCGCCGAATTTTATTAAAGGACTGTAGTTCATAGCTACACTCGCATACAGAGACTATCACACTTGTTCATTTCCACGCAAACGCACAAATCCCTGAGTCGCTCCCTCCGTCTTTCACCACCTCTCTCTCTCTTTCGCTTATACACTCGCATATTATCCTACCACCCCCCCAAAAAAAGTTCCATATTTCACTCCCCTTTTCTTCCATCAGTCTCCATTAGAGTTTAATCAGCACAGATTGAATTTCCAGTGGAATGTTTAAATAAATCATAAGCATTTTTATACCCACCCAGCAGTCCACTCATTGAATTCATTCCCACCTTGATTCCACCCCCTGCAATGCTTTCATTTAAACACACACCCTAATTATGTCATTAGGTTCCTCAATTGCTCAGAGGAGATCGCAGGCAAACTGAGCAATGATCCCAGGATGTGTGTGCGTGTGTATATATATGTGTGTTCATGCAGGTGTCTACCCCATGTAGGTGCATGAATGGGACATCAACCTCCTATCCTTCTACCGCTGACGACCCAAACCTCTTCTGTAATCACACATCTCTTGTCAATCAAAGCCGTCATAGGGGTCCAGCGCTGCTCATTAGGCCACACACACCCTGCACAGTCATGCGCACACACTCACTCATTAGGCATCCACCCATTCCTCATCCTAATCACAGGACTAATAGCGGCATTAATGTGTGGGTGATTTGGGCTCTGGCCCTGCGGGGAAAATGTCATTGGGTAGAGTGGTGGTGGAAGTGGTGGTGGTGGTGGAGGGGGGTCCCCAAGCGTCCCCCCTCCTTCATCCCTTCACCAGCCTAATCAAGTCCTGCAGAGAAGCTAGCAGTGTTCATTATGACTCTGGGTGGGGACGTTTCTGCTGTAACTGAATTTGAATACATGGGCGCTCTAGTTCTTGGAGGCTGTGAAGTCATTTCTTCCAAGTTTGACTGTGTTCACTCACTGAAGTGTTTTTTTCTTGTTCCATTCAAAGCAGTTGTTGGATTGGTAGGAAACAAAGCGGAAAAAGAAAAAGCGACAGTTTGCCCTTTTAAAGTTTGGCAAGCATGAGGAATTTCACCTGCCTAATTGGCGCTGAGCGACATTACATGAGAGGTACAGAATTGGTTGACATAGATGTCGCAACATAGAATTGTGACAAGATCCACAGATTTTTCAATTATAAAGCACTTTAAAAGCAAACAGGTCTTTTTGCACACAGTCGAAACTTATATGTATATACATAGAAACTCAACGAAATACAGTATACATGCATGAGTCTTCAGTTGTATCTTGATGGCATCAACAGACTCAGCCTGTCTCTGGGGATCTGGCAGGTTATTCTAGCAGCTGAGTCAGTTATTATTGGTTACTATTGAATGGGTGTTCATCAATGCTTTTCAGACCAAAAGTATGGACTCAGAGAAAGCCTTGTCCCAGGCCTTTTTTTTCTGTGAACCAGACACAGTGGATCCGAGGGTTCTGGTGGTTCTGTGATGAATAAGGAGTTCTGAGATATATAAGGAGTGGGACCATGGAGAGATGCTGCTCTTCCTCTATAATGGTGATCAATTTTTTTGGTTGTAGTGGGATTTTTCATCGCAATACCAAACGTGCCCACTGTGCAAATTGACTTATATTTTACTTGAAAATCAAAGTGCTCGGCCTGAAGAGCAAACTGATCTGCATTCCCATCCCTAATACTGTGCTGCTTGCATGGCTAAAAACTGTTCCCTAGACTTCTAGCCTTCTGGATTTTAGCAGGTACCATGTGCATTAGCATAAATGCTAATGGGCCAAATTGATTAGCTAGAACCTGAGGCTCAGGTGTAAAGCAGCTGAACACTCCACTAGGTTGACAGAAAGCCAACTGGCACATAAAGAGCAATTACTGTAATGCAATAAGCATCCAATCCATGTAATACAGCTACTGTGTAAATGAAAATATATTTCATAGCCAATAGAAAGCACACAAATAAAACAGGCTGTCATCAGTCTGGATAGATTAACTGTCCAGAATGGATCTTCAGGTTACTGTAGTGAATGGGGAGCTGTCTATTTTAAACATCATAAATTCCATAAAAGGAAATAACGTGTGTATTAATCTCTGTTTTGGCAAAGAGAAATGTATTGTCAAGGTTTATATAGAGGTGTAGCTCTATTTCAATATGAAGTGTAAGGATAGTGCAGTAAATCATAAACTGACACAGACAAGATATGAGGTGCATATTAATGCCAGGCTGAGGGCCAGATAGAGCTGCACACCTCAGCTGATACTCAGTGTGGACTAAATGGCTCATATCATCTCGGTCAGCAGGGTTCACTCAATCTGTCAGTCCAAGGTGGTGTAAACTTTCCATCTCCAGCCTCTTAGTCAGATATCTTGTTATGTGTCCACTGCTGCCTAGAACGTAAGCCATCTGAACCTGGATCAGCAGATGTATAAACTGTTAGTACTCACATCCCTCCACCTCGCTGTCCGCCTGTTACCTCTTTTTACGTCTGGATTGGAACAGAAGGCTGGAGCTCATCTTAGAACACACACACACACCCTCAGACTTGTATTTACGAACACATTGTTCCTGGGCTGGTGTCCACGTCCTGGGCTCTGGCATTGATTGATGCGCTAACATGGCACGCCTGCCAGTTGAAGTGACAGATACATTTTGCAGGCTTCATCCAGTGGCTGCCAACAAAACCAAAAATCTCTGGCTGTGTCACCACCGCATCACCACCTACCGTCTGCCACCTGATTGGCTATTACCCTCACGTCCAGTACTGGCCCACAGGGACCTTGTATCAGGCCTGTCATTGGCTACATCAAGGGAGATGTGACAACTTGTGGCTTGTGTCTGTATTGATCTTAATATTCGAAGAGAGAGGCTGACCACTTGTGTGTCAAGAATGCAATATTTCTTTTCCTGGGTCTCCCTCTCTTGAAGAAAACAATAATTTCTTGGGAATACAGTGAGGTGCAAGACAACTACAAAGAGACACATAGAGTCGTACAGTGACTAGGAAAAGGAACCACAATGTGATTCAAAATGACTTAAAAGAAACAAAATGACCACAAAGAGACCCAAAACAACTACAAAGAAGTGCAAAATATATCTAATTATATAATATATAAAGCGAAGAAATAACCACAGACAAAAAATAACAAAACAAACCCAAAAATGAGTACAAATAGACCAAATCTGTCCATGATAGAAACATATATGCTGCCATGGTAAGGTTGTATGACTTTACATGAGTATGTGTCGTGTATATGGAAAGAACAAAAAGAGAGAAAAATGGTTCTTCTTTTCAGAGCAAAGTGTGCTTCTACTAAGTATTAAATAACTGTGTACTACATTCAGAATGTATTGTCAGCAAATGGGACTTTTGTAACCTTGATTCAGCTACTATAATATGCAGATAGAAGTGTGGAGCTGCTTTAATGGGTTTCAGTTTCAGGCCCCTAGGCACTGAAGCCAGAAAACTGACTTAAGAATGCTGAAATATAATTTTTCTGTCCTGTTTGTAGGAGTAAAGGTGCCATTGTTATACTCAGAAGGAAAATAATATTTTTTTTATCCTCAGGCTATAGTGACACATTTATTTCACTATCCAACCGACACTTTTTTCCAAGCCAAACATATTTTTGGAATAGAAAGGGACCTCAGGAAGATGGTTGCTCATCTGCCAAAGCGCCTGGTTTGGTGGCCATGCCAGCCAGCTGCAGTCTGAATTTGCAATTCATTATTTTGCTGCTGATTTGGGCTCCTGTATTTTCCCACAGTGGTTATCAACATTCCTTAATGCCAAAGCCAGCTGCAGTTATAGAGTAACTTTTTCACACATACTGTACAGGTCAGCTCAGTAGATGTGTGGAGTATTACTCAGTCTGAGAAAGGAGTTATATAATGTCAGCTAAGGAGGAGATTCCTCCTGTGGTATCTGGGAGAATAATCCCTGATGATAAAATCAGAGATATCTCGGTTTTGGTTTAGGGACATAAGATTGGAAAATACACTGCATCAGGGTGGATGGCAAAGGTGTCACATCTGTTTGACATCCGCAGGCCTGCAAACAGTACAGACATAACAGGATAAAACATTCACATGCTCCCTCTCTCAGAGCTGTTGAGTAAGATGACCAAATGTCCTCTTTTGCCCGGACATGTCCACTTTCTACGTCCTGTCTGGGTGTCATATTCATGACAATGTCCGGTTTTATATCATTGTATTACAGAAGTTATTTTCTTACCATTAAGGCATAATAAAGCATGCCCGTTCCTCTGAGAAGCCTGTCTGAATTTGTGTCTCGGGACCGGGCCGAGTGTCCTCTTTTTTGGAAATCAAAATATAGTCACTACTGTTGAGTCTAAATTAAACTTTCACTGTTGTCAGTAAGCTAAATTTCAGCGAGGCAGTGTTGATTGAAAAGCCAGAGGCAGCAGTCAATAGGTGATTATCACAGGACACACACACACACACATTAACACTCTCAGACACGTCTCCGTCTTAACGAGACTGAGCCCAGAATAGCCTTTGCTCGCATCTTTATTGGTTCGTCACCGCATGTGCCCTTTCCCCAAACGCCTTATCAAACTGGCACACACAGAGGCAGCGCTCACACACATTTTCCTTACTCTCTTACATGCAAACAGACCTGCAATGCATGCACCTGTGTGCTGTTATTTTCATGCATCAAAGGGTTTCATCCTGTTCTCCATGCTTTGTTAGACCTGGTGTTTGAGCCTGGTTCACACACGCTGTCTTGTACTTCCGCCCAGATAAGCCCTAAAGGCAACAACAACACAACATCATCGACCTCCCAGCTCCCTGTGTGCTCATGCCCTCCTCCTCCCACTGCACATTGTTTGCAGAGCCTCATTACTGTAATTAAAGAGCCAGCAAGAACGACCTCGCATCTATTCTTCGCAAGGCCTATAAGTCACCCCTTGACTTGTTCTCTTGTATTGTGATGTGAGGCCGAGAGGGAGAGCCCAAAGGAGTCAGGGGATGGGTTTAATCCAGGGGCTCCTTGTTTGTGAGTGGATCTGGGGAAATAAAAGACTGATAAGGTTAGAAGGAGTTCACAGGAGAAAGTAGTTTGCCAGAAGTGAAGAATGTCAAAGCGTAATCCTTGCTCTTTGCTGTCAATCCATTTGTTCAGACCAAAAGATCTTGTTAGTCAGACACCCACAGCAGCTCCTGGCGTGTAAGTGATATTATGTTGCGTACAAGAACAGAGATTCAGTTTAACTTGTATTTTCAGGCTAAATTTATTTTCAGCTCATGGTTTTTAAGTTGCTACAGAGTTTTAAAGCTTGAAATTCAGCTCTTTGATCACTTGGAGTCGTGCTGGGGTACAGTATTCCCAGATACGCTGTCAGGTACGCAACCATTTCCCCAACACAGCTGTGATTTGTCAAAGAGATTTGAGTTTAAGCTGTTGTAAGTGCTGCTGTTGAACATCTTGGTGAGTTAAGTTGGAAGGCAAATTCTTCTTCTTTTGAGATGATGATTAAGACCAGGTAGGAAGTTGTGGACACAAGAAATCGAGCAAATGCGTCCGGTCACTCCAATTCAGACTGACTTCCAGCCGGACTGGCCCATGCCAGGCCAATCGCAAATGTTAATCTGTGTGATGGAACAGTGATGGATCAACCAAATGTTACAAGCCACTGTCAGGTGGGTGGGTGGGGATGAGGATAGATCAAATTATCGCTTCGTCAGGGGAACCGTGGGGTCGTGTTTGTGTCATGTTGTTGGAAGTTTTGTCCACAAGTAGCATTTTGTAAGTCTAACCTTGTTCTATTTTTCCTAACCTTTGGATAGCTGTGTTTTTGGAAATGGTTTTGGTGGTGAACCCTTAAAACCAGCATTGACAGCGTGTTAAAAATGGCAATCACGGTGTTTAAATAAGCAATCATGCTGTTTACAACAGTGACCGTGACATGCGGTACAACAGCGGTCATCACGTCTCAACAATGTATTGCAGTCACATGTCTGCAGCATGTTGAAAACAGACCTCATGTGTCCATTAATCGAAAGGTTGGTGATTTAATCCTTGGCCATGGCATGTTGAAGTATCCTGAAGCACAAATTGCTCCCCATGCTGCGTCATTGGTGTGAATGTGTTAATTAGCAAGGTGGCACTGTGTAGGGTAGCCATGGCCACAAGTGTGTGAATGAGTGAATTCTGACCTGTAGTGTAAAAGCACTTTGAGTGGTCACTATGACTAGAAAAGCACAATTCAGGAGCAGTCCATTTTCCTTTTAGTCATATTCTGTTGCTGTGATTGGTTGTCAGTTTATCCAGGAGCATTGTGCCCATTGCTAACAGCCCTTGGAAATTTAAATAAACTGAGAGGTAATATGCATAATAATTTGCATATTAGTCTTGCAATGCCAGGTCTCAGTGCTATATAAATATTGTGAAGGTATTACAATGGCTAATCCACAGAGAAATGCTCAAAGCCAATGTGTCTCAATAAGATATCAGCACTCTGGTCTTAGGTCGCTGCAGTCATTCACCGGCTGCAATGATGGTGCAGAACCACTGAGAGTGCAGATGTGGAAGACACAGAAACACTGACTGAATTGCTTAAATGATTGAAAGTGAAAGTAGGGTTTGTGTCTGTAACTCAGAGATCAGTTTGCCCTGGAGAACACCTTTGTCTAACTAAGTAAGTTGTACTAGAACAGTTAAAAAAACTTAAGTTCCATGTGCTGAATGAGCCTATGCAGAAGCCCCAAATCCAATGTCATCACAAAATAACCCGGTGTATACAAAAGCAAGTCAACTCACTCAGGCGAATAAAACCTGGCAGTTCAGATGGATTCTTTCCTCTTTTCTCTCCAACGGTTTTAATTTTTCTGCATGTACCCCTCTCTTCGGGTCACATGGCTCGCTTATGCAAAGGCACGTTTCCATTTCAGGGACGTCTAGTCCTCTCCGTCTGGAGTGGCTGACATGGCGCTAGTTACCATCCGCTCGGAGCAAATAAGAAGAGACGCAGGTGTACACTGGCCCTCGACTCAGAAAGCCCATTAGTTCACAGTACACAGATTACAAAGCTGGCAAGGCCGAAGCTGAACCTGGACAGGAGAGCAGAGGAAGCAGACCTAATCTGCCTGCTAACAGATGGCTCCCCGATCACACACAGCCACCCGCCTGCCAGCCATGTTGGAATGGAGTGGTCGCCCACAGCGAGGTTGGAGAGGGCGCACAGGCGGAGGAGTAGATGATTGTTATTGAATATGAAATGTTGATCAGTTGGAATGAGCACGCTACTCAGGTCGGGAGAGGCTCAGAGGATTGATTCTCTTATCAGGGAGATAAACAGAGGTGCTGCCTGCATCACCAAACGAAGACTCGTCCTTATCTATTGCTCTCATCTGGTTCATGTGTTGTTTGACGCATTGATTTATACCACCATCCAAATACAAAATCAGTCCTGAGAGACCACAAATATTTGATGCCCTTATACTTTGGGCTGAATCACTCCCACTCTGCCATTTTACTAGAACTAAAGAGCTGATATGCTCTAATAAGAAAAAATCAATATGAAAGATGAGGTAACGTTTCTGGTGGTCATCAGAAAATTTGCTATTAAAAGAGAAAGAGAATGCATTCAGCAAATTTGTTGGCCTCAAGAATTCATACAGTTCAGTGAGTGTGAGCTTGCAAGAAAAAACACAGGGTGTTTTTAAAACTGTATTCATCTTATGTAGCGTGCTGCAGCATGATTTCATTCTTACAAAACTGTTCTGTAAGTTCACACCTTTTGTTTGAAATAGAATTTAGTCCTTTTGTTTTTGATGGTGTGTGTGAAAGTGTTGAGATTTTCCTGAAGTGCATAGTCCTGAACGATCTGAATTCCATTAAGAAAACTATTTTTTTTAAAATAGTGTGTTTGTTGTTTTACAGAAAGACCAGAAAAAGCATGAGTTTGGACATTTTATACATTGGCATTATATTGTAGTTATTTCGGCATACTTTTGATCCATTTATTGCAAGAAATCACAGCAAAATGTTTTTTTTATTTTTCAGTTCATACCCCTGTAGAAGAAAAACGCACAGGATAATTTAAAAAATGTTTTCATCTTTCTAAGCATGCTGCAGCATGATTTCATTCTTACCAAACTATTCCATAAGTTAACCCCCAGTTAATCCATAAGTTATTGCAAAAATGTATTGCACAAAAAACTCCCTTATTTTACTGTAGTTCATGCCCCTAGTAGCACCTTAGTGGCAGTCATCCAGACATACTTCCCTGAGAGGGCAGTAAAATTCACCTCCATATGATGTGTGGTTATTGGTTATTTTGGCCACAGTTGATGGCCGTGTTTACACCAGTGTGAAAAAATACAAAAAAATAACTTTTTCATGAGGTGTGAACACCCCACTACCTCCCTTATAAAGGTGGAGTCTGCAATTCCAATACAATACACTTTGTGTCATTTTCATCTCCTCACTGTCTGCTACCTGTCCTGTGTGTCCGCTGAAAAAAAAAATCTAGTGAGCATACACAGCCCTGGCTCTTTGGGAAAACAAACAACACTCAAACTGCCAAATAGCAAGAGCCACATTCCTGCCTGTGCACAGGACAGGGGGGAAAGACATGGATGTATTAGGAGAAAAGCAGTGTGAGCGAAATGGGATAGTTAAAAAAGGACCTCTCAAGGGTGGGATGTATTTGTTTTGGTTTTGAGTCCACATATTAAAAATCTTTCTCCAGAATCTGACTCCACCTTAAACGAGTATTGGATACATTCAGATATAATTCACCTTTAATTTTTGTTGTTTGAGGTTAAATTCATTTGTTTGCAGTCCCCTGAAATTGAATTTGGATTTGTTTCATGTATTTCCCCAATATCTCCACATTCATTCATTCATTCATTATCCGTAACCACTTATCTGACATTGGGAGAACATGCAAACTCCATTTTCAGGGATCGATCCGGCGACCCTCTTGCTGTGAGGCAAGAGCACTAACCACTACTCCACATGACAAGCATGATACAGATCTTAATATAATTTCAGAAACCTTAAGTTTTATTCATTGTTTTATACATTCTTTATACATTGCACATTGTTAAGTAGCTGCTATGGGAACTATCATCATCATACATGAATAAAACTGGACTCAGCTTTCAAGTCATACCAGATTTATGCAATGCCAAGACTGTTTAAGGACACCAGTATGCAGAAATATTCTAATACAAAATGAAGAAAATAACTGAAACATTTGTACTGCATGAGAAAATCTGCATTTTTTCCCCTCTAAATTGCATGGAATTAGCATAAAATGCCTGTAGCAGAGAGACATTTAGGTTCCCATTTTCATTCAGATATCAAAGGTGAGAGGTTATTTGAAAAATGGTCATGTCAGTTCTTCTTGGCCTGGCTCCAGGTTTAATATGACAGGGGCACTTTCCCTCTTCCCCCCCTCTTAGAACTGCCATTGGCTGTTATGTGTGTAAACTTGCAGTTAAACCCTCATCATTGTGCAGATGTATCTCCACTCTGGATCTCAGCATATGAAACCAGTTAGTGTTCCTCGGCCTGCTGCGGACACTAATCCCAGCTGCTGCCACTAACTCAGCCACAGTTAAGCAGCATCCTAACAGCTCAGCACATTACACTGTGAGGGCAATCACTTGAAGGAGCTGCTGCTTTATGTGTGCTCTGTGTATGCGTGTTTGCCTGCAGTCAGGGGAAGGATGTGTGTGTGTGTGTCTCTGCCTCGGCTGCTCATTAATGACTAGATGGAGAAGGATAGAGATAAAGTTGCTGTTGTAGGCAGAGAGTCAGGTCTGCCAGAGTTTATGAGCCTCCACACCTCTGTGACAGCACCTGAATGGATCTGAATACTGTTTTTTGGTGAGTTCAGGGCAATTCTGTTAAACAGATGTCTAACCCAATAGCAAGTGGCAACAAATGGCCACAGGCAATGACTCACAGTTTCTTTTTTAAACACCTCCCTGCACTGGATTGCTCGCCTTGAATTATGACATGATGTTTTCCTTGTAAACAGTGCTGTTGCACAGCATTTAAGAATTTTTTTTCACTGTGCCATTATATAAAGGGGAAGCAGGGGGTGACTTCTAGGGTTTCATTACTAAATGTTTGTCAAGATATCTATTTAAATATCTTCAATTTGGGATCATTCCCCTCAGCCGCTTTGATTGGAGTGTCAAACCCATGGAGCAAATGCTCTGTAACTTGCGATATATTGCCATCTGCCAACCAAAAACCCTAACAATGAGTCATACCGAGAATGTTATACTAGATTTGCAAAACCCATACTGTAAACTAGCTTAGACTCTTGTGAGATGACCAACAACCTATCCAAACCTCAACCATTCAAGGTCTTGCGAGAGTTACACAAATCTAGTGTTGCTTTATAAACCCAACCTAACTTTGTCATGGGGGTTGTTCTACCACTACAACTATGCTAGCCCATAAAGATACCCAATGTAATTGAGCATCATTTCTTTTCTCCTAATATTAATTTTGACAGCCAATTCGGTTGTTATCAGACTATTGAATAAGTGTTTTCCGACATTTATCATCTCATAAGTATATGCAAGTAGTTGCCTATGCTACCCTCTAGTAGGTACACCAGGTTGTTATCAGCTCATTCAAGGCTCTGCTATTTTAACGTTTATTGCTGGCAGCCCTCTCTAGTGTCCGTAGTAATCATGAACACTCTACTCCATTATGGTTTATCAAAAAAAGAGGTTTGAAGATTAGTACTGCTATTTACACCAAATTCCTACCCTGTTCCTAACCTACCTATGTTATGGAACTTAAAATAGTAACATAAGACATTTTTCTTTTCACGTAGCAGGTGTGGAAATGAATCATCATCAACATTTATTTCGTCTCTGCCATTGGGAGCTTTGGAAAGAAATATTCTTTATAACTCTCATCGTACATTGTGATTGTATACATTGTTATGCATGCAAATAACTATCACATCCAGGGTGTAATATCGCAGCTTTTATCACTGAGAAATAGCTTGAAAACTGTTTTTCCAAAATGTCTTTTTATAGTTTCTGTGTTTTCACTGCTGTCACTTTCTCCACTGCTGGATCTCATATTCCGACCTCTCCCTTTGAGAGAATGATGCTGTGGAAGACACAATCCCAACCTGAATGGTAGCCTCACTGTCACTCATTCGCCTGTCCTTCAGTAGTACCTTTGCTCCTCTCCTCCCTTTATCTCATCCCTGGCTGTCTTTTCCCTCGTTTGTTCTCCATATCTTAGCAAATCTGCAAAATCCTCCTTGTTTTCCATCCATCTGTCAACAGCAAAAGCCCCTGTCTCAGTGTGTACCCACATGAAAATGTTTTTGTTTTTTTCAGAACGTATCTTCAAAAGTTCCTCATACAGTTTGGTTTGTAACTCCCAGATGGCACAATGGAGTTGAAAGGTGTTATGTGGACTTTTCCTCTCTCTCTGTTTTGCTCCCTCCTTCATCTCAGTGTCCTTCCCTGTGTCTCCCTTGTTCCTCTGGCGCTGACAGCCCAGCAGACGAGCTCTGCCGGCACTCTGACAGGGACTGTCCCGGCCTCTCCAATTACCCAGAATACCCCTGATCAGAAAAATGATCCTCCTTATTGATGCCAGACTCACCGGGTTACTGCTCAAAGGGTAGCCTGCAGGGATGGAGAGAGAGAAGGACAGTGATGGAGACATTACACAGCATCAGCAGCACAAAGTTATAAATGGATAGACAGACACAGACAGACAGACAGGTTGGCTGATAGACTGACAGACAGGTTGGTCAGTAGATAAATAGACCTGTAGATAGATAGTCTGTAGATAGATAGACAGTGAGACAGGTTTGGTTCGGTAGATAGGTAGACAGACAGACACACCGACCCACTATCTGACCGATTCTGTCGGTTGGTAGATCGACAGACGAACAGGTCAGTCTGTCAGTAGGTAGCTAAACAGACAGACAGGTTGGTCAGTCCTACCGACCCACCATCAGACCAAGTCAATCTGTCATAGACTGTTTATCTACCAACCGATTTGCTTGTCTGTTTGACAGACAGGTAGATAGTTAAACAGACAGAGAGGTTGGTGGATAGATAAACAGGCAGACGGGTCAGTGGGTAGATACATAGATGGATGGACAGGTCAGTTGGTAGCTAGACAGACAGACAGACAGACAGGTAGATAGAAAGACAGACAGACAGTAAGAACCTCAACCCACCATCCAACCGAGTCGATCTGTCATAGGCAGACAAACAGACACATACATGATACATAGACAGATAGACCGGTAGTTAGATAGGTAAACAGACAGACAGGTCACTCGGTAGAGAAATAGACAGATGGACAGGTCAGTCGGTGGTTAGAAAGACAGACAGGCAGGCATACAGATAGGTCATTAAAATAGATACATAGAGTCTGTGGGTAGATGGGTGGACAGACAGATTAGTAGACAGATAGATAAACAGAAGGACAGACAGACAGTTCAGTCAGTACATCAATAGACTGGTCAGTAGAGAGACAGGTTGGTTGGCTGATAGTCAGACAGACAGACCCATCGACTCAGCAGGCAGACTGACATTGCTTGGTTCATAGATAGATAGATAGATAGATAGATAGATAGATGAAGAAAATTGGTGCATGAAAATAAGAGCAAAATGTGAGCTGCAACAGCAGAGGGACACAGCCAGATTTAGCAGAGGGAGTGTGTGGGCGGCAGGAAGTGTGTGTGTTGTCAGAAACTTGAGGGAACACTGTCCAGAGCTGACAGAATCAGGGATGTAGTGTATGAAAGGCGCAAAAGCAGGTCTTTTAGTGTGGCGTTAATTCAGAGCAAACTGTAGGTGTACTGCTGACACTGTCGCAGACTGCTAACAAATCTCCGTACTTCCGTTTGACTCAGGCATCTCGTGTGTTATCCAAATGTATTTTTAACCTTTATTCATCCAAGGAAGGATGTTGCTGAGTACACGTTCTGTTTTCTACAATGGCCTGCTTGATATTTATACAGTCGCACACATTCACATTCACACCCACAGATAACACAATGCAATGGCTGGCTTCTAGATACAAATGGAATGTGTTTGGCTTTCAGTGCCTTCTTTATGAGCTCTTTATTACAGTCATGCATAGAATGTCACTGTTGCTTCTCGGTATGCAATTTGGTACCATGTAAAACTTCTTGCTTAAGCCATAACATTATACTTTTACTTCATTGTCATTGATGTAAAGAATGCTGTTCTTGCCTGGTTGCTGTTAAAGCAGTGATGATAGCCAAATACTACAAGCAAAGGTTTTTATGACATATTTTACACGTCAGAGTCTGTTTTCAGGTGTTGCACTCTCTGAAACCATTGGTTATTGGTCTTCAACAGTGAGTTCCACATCTGCTGCAGCCATCTTGGTTATTTACAAAAATGCGTCAATGGCACTCTGTTTCTTCTATAGTCTTTGTCTCAAATACGCCCCACGATTGGCCCAGTACGTCTCAGGCCATTGGAAATGTTTCCAAAGTGGAACGAGATCATAGCAAATAAAACATTAGCTTGCAAATTTGTCTATTTCCAATCAAGAACAATGGTATCTGACAGTAAAACTGCATGAATTGGATAGTATTTCCAAGTGAAAAGTGTTATATGACAATTAAACATGACTTGACAGGCGTTTATGTCCAATATGGAATAGAAAGTAAACTTTATATAGTACTTATATATAGTATAGTACTTATTTGAAGCTACATCATTTAACTTCAGTGAGTCAGGTTTTTACATAACCAACTGTGTCACTTGTACTAATACTAGTACACTGGTACTTATGTCATCATAGACAGAAATTTTTAGTCCTAACCTTATGGAGAATTCATTTTGTAGCCGAAAACAAATGAAACTTTAGCCTTTCTCTGCCTAAACCTAACAAAACTGAAAGTAAAATGTAACCAAACAGCGAATGGGCTGATAAGAACCTATGTACCTACTAGAAGCTGGAGCAGGCCATTGAACAACGGGTTCATTTGTAATTGGAGCATTACTATGGGATGAATACAGATGGAGCAGATTTGTCAGATAACAATTCATGCTGTGAATAGCAGTGGTATACCTAAAAACAACAGTGATATACTACTCCTGACATAAGCCACTAGGAGTTGCATATCAACAGCCACTTTTTAGCACGACTCCTTTTTCTCAAGCAGTTTGTTCATTTTATTTTCCTAAAAACCTTCCCAGTGGCAGAAAAGAACATCCTCCTGACAAATTAATATAGTGAATCACTTCTGTTTGTCAAGAGCCAGACCCCATACTGTTTATAAGTTACCCACAGCACTGCTCTTCATCTGTTGCAATGAATTACCCTGTTTTGACAGTCATTCATTAAGCTGTTTAACTAATATAAAACACACGGAGGCTCTATTCACCAGACTGTGATGTGTAGTGGGCTATTATTTCAGCCATGTATCATTATTATTTGATATTTTATGAAACTATAAAAAGCCTTAAAGCATCTCCTGGCAAATGTGACACTGAATTGTGCACTTCTGCATGATGAATGTGTTGAAATAGTATAAAGGCCGGTACGAGGCAGTGTGAATGGCTGTAAACTGAGAGGTACTTGGATTGGTACTAGACCAGTCTATTCAATAAAACACCCAGGACTCACATCTGCTTGGAAAACATGATGCACACTACTTGTAGCGAAAGTTCTGACAGTAACATGCACCTAATCCATGCAAGCACCTATCTGCTGTACTGTGCATTGTTGACCAATTGGTGTCTGTATCCTTGTGTCTTCTCTCAGGTATGCGTATCCTGGTGACCCTGCTGCTGGACACCCTGCCCATGCTGGGTAACGTGCTGCTGCTCTGCTTCTTCGTCTTCTTCATATTCGGCATCGTAGGCGTCCAGCTGTGGGCCGGCTACCTCAGAAACCGCTGCTTCCTGGGGAACTTTTCCATGTGAGTATTACCTTTTATTATGTTAACATTTTATCTGTGTTTGTAGTAGAGCGTGTTGTTGTCTGTGTGTTTTAGAACTTATATCTGTTATGCTCAGTTTTATTTTAACTACAGCATTACTGCAACTATAGTGTAAAATAAGTTAAATTGTATAGAAGTCTATGAGAAAATTGCAAACCTTCTCACTTGATTTATTACCTTAGTAAACATTTTCCAAATTAGTTTATGGTCTCAATATGAATTTGAAGTCTGCTTCAATACAGGATTATGTTAATTTAGTAAATTATGATGCCATTTAGAGTAAAATAGCAGTTAAAGCAGGGTAACCTACCTTGTGGTTGACAAGTGGTTACTGTGAAGCACTGTGTACATTTAAATAGCTGTGAACGTTTTCAGTATCTGTTCATATTTTTTTTTGCATTTTTTTTAAGTGTCCTCCTCCCAACTCCACCCTCTGATCCAAATATGGTCACTTCTGGCTCCAAAAACAAAGATGGCAAAAACAAAAGCCAAATTCAATGATTGTCGACATTAATTACAACTTAATTTAAATTTTTAAAAGTATTACCACTTTTACGACAGTGACAGACCAGACTTTTTTCAATACTAATCACAAATTTAAAGGAATGTCAAATATTTTAACACTTAAACCCTTCTTGATAAATATTTAAAAAATGATAGCATATATTGATAATTCCAGGTTTCCTTTATCATTTCAGTGAGGCTTAAGCAGTCCTCTTTTTTGCTTACTGTTACATTGTTGTTTACATTGTCATCGTGACCCTGAGAAATGCTGACCAAACCTGCGAAAAAATAACAAAAAACTACTACTAAAAACTACTGAAAGGCAGAACAGCAAAAGAAAACGGCTGTGTCTGCATATTCAGTTTCAGGGTTTGTAAAACTTATTTCAATTTGGGAAATCCCAATGTCTATATTCTGATTTTCAACATAAATCTGTTATATTTGTCGCCTGGCGTCTCACAGCAGATGCAGAGCAGACCATAACTAGATTGGCTGACATTGGCACAGAAATGAAAAGGGGCCGTTTTTCCTTTTCATCCCGCTCATTTATTCCAAAGATGCACAATGTTAGAGCTTAGATAAACAACACACATGAGATTGCCAACAGTTCAAACTGAGGCCGAGGTAAAACCATGAAGTAAACCTTGACCCTGCACACTAAACTGGGTCATGCACTAAAGTCAATGAGGTTAGCGATTATAGAGTCTCATCATAATGATGAATGGGAGAGCGACAAGCCCTGGAATAATGAGAAAGACCCCATGGTATGTGGAACATGGGCGCCCATGACTTATTCATGTTCTCTGTGTCATCCTGGCTTCATTACTCTCTATAGGATTTATGACATCTCACAGCTGTAATTTAAGTTCATGCATAATGGCGTTGGTGAGCTGGCATATTTTTTGGTCATCATCATCAATTTTTCTTCTTGTAACTGAAAGGTCTGTATCACTGCATCAGATGAATGGCATTTAAGTCTGGCGCTATGTCTTAAGTCATAAACATATCGGTTTTAACGCCTTTTTCAATTTGTCTTGTTTTCATATGGCTGATACATATTTTAGAGCTTTAGCAGCTGTTAACTGGGTTGACAGTGACTCTTTATTAGACTGATTGAGGATATGTGAGAGCACTCGGTAGGAACCACATCCTATGCGTCATATTGGGGTGCGATGAATCAACCGTGTTTCATCCTTAGCTCATCAGAACAATCTCGAAGCAGCTTCTAAGAATGTATAAATAACTAAATCAGTGTGAGGTGGCCTGGTCCCTCTACGTATTTAAAGCTACCATAAAATTATTAAAGGCCGCCAGCTGAATGTGTGTTGACAGACAGGCCAGATATCACACAATCACCAGACTCACATACCAGACAGAGGAGTGCTCTGTAACAGATATGCCAAGAGGTGTTGAAGCAGGCAGATGAATGTGTGTGCTCATCTCATACACACAGGGGTCTCCCCAGCCATTTAGCCCCAGGTTTGTCAACACAATTACAGCTGGCTTCGCTGATTAGTTCCTCCTATCTGTTGGAAGGACAGTTAATCAGTGAAATCAGCTGCTGTAGGATTTGCACGGTATTAAAACCTGTTGGGGCTTTCGGAGTTGATCCACTTAAAATTCCACCCAGTGAATGCCAGAATTCAAAGGCAGAATCATCACTTCATATTAAAGCAACCCGCCGTTTTAACGGCCTCAACTTGGCAGCAAAAGCAGGTTACAGTTGAACATTTATGGCTAAAGGACAACGTTTTTTCCTGAGGAGCAACTCGTCGTTGTCTTTAGCAGATTTTCTGGGAAATATCTAGGTGAAGAATAAATGTTTTTTTCTTCTAAAGCTTCCCTATCCGTCTGCCAAGATCTGTGTGGCATCACAGGTTTCCCCTCCTGGTATTTCTATTTTGTGTGTGAAATGTCCAACGTTTCTTTGTCATTATTGTTAATGATCAAGTCATTGTATTATTTTATACAAACATTTTCAGTATGCCTCAGTTTGTTGCAAGCACGAGGCCCAAGTGTATATTTTTGCACTTTATTTTAATAGTTAAAGCAAGATGATGTAAGTTCTGAATGAAGAAATAACAGTTTCCTTGGACCAGTCATTTTTCCATAAGCCAGGTGACTGACGGATAAACTGATCTGAAAACATAGCCCTTCTTGTTGGGGATACATAAAAGCTCCTCTTGCCGATTTGGGGTCAATGTCAAGTTTTCTGACTTTTCTCTACTTGTGTATCTATTTATAGTTATAAAGGAACAGCAAAATGTGCCAAATTTGGTTGAGTGTTCCTATGGAAGTCCAGTATTCAGGTTAAATGATGTGTTGACCTATCATACGGCCCTGCAGTTGGCATGAGGCTGTGCCATCATAAATCTACTCGGCCCCATGACAGACGACACAATTTTCTAGCCCTGACCTGACTTACCTAAATCTGCCATTTACTCTTACCTTCTGAGAAAGAGCAGATAATTACTGGCTTGACCCAGCCATATATCTACAGTGTATCTGCTGCAGTGGAACTTCAGTAGGTGGCCCAACTAGTCTGATATCATCTGATGATACGAAAAAGCGGTTTAATACGAAAAAGATACATCCAAATGAAGCTTCATGATCTATTATGTCTACCTAATGACCCAATGAAATAGTGCTCTTGGTTTGAGAAAAATGTTCAAATGGCAATTCAGATTGCTTTCAACCCTCTGTTGAACAGAAAGAGCCATCTAGTGGGCTCAATAAATAAAGAGAATGGATCACGAAGCTTCATTTGGCCATCACTAACAACACAATGCACCTAACAGACAGCATATTAGTTAGTTCATTCGTGCAGAGGATTGTGGGTCAGAATATTTTTGCATGCTTCATCTGACATACCATGTATTAGGACACACTTAATCTTTTTCTGGCATACTAAATAGCATATTATGGTACGCACCCATGGTCTCAGTGTAATGGAATATACAAGAGAAATGTTGGGGATTAGCCATCTGCTGAGTCTTGGTATTTAGAACACTCTAGGCTGTGAAATTTGTTCTCTTTTAGGTCTTATTTCTATTTCTACTCGCCGTTTGGTTTATTCTTTTATGAAGAAGGTTCGAGCTGCAGAGCTTCAGGCTTGGGCAGACCTCTTTCGTCAGACCCTTTGCAATCCTGACCTTGGAGAACTTAGGAAATTATGTCTGAAATAGTGTACGCCAGGGACATTAGATTTGCATGGATTCAGAGGGGAGAGAAAGATCCTTTTTGATGCCAGGAGGAATATTATTTAATACAGATGCTAGTGATACTCAAAAAAACAATCTACTTCCATTTTCAGTGTTTGAATTGAAACTTTCCAGCACATCTCTCAATATGTTTGTTTACTCCCGAGAGCAGTGTAAGCTGACCCCTGCAATATGTTCTCTTTTTTCTTGCCTAAAGCCCTCTCTCTGTGGAGTTGGAGAAATACTACCACACTGAAAATGACGATGAGAGCCCCTTCATCTGCTCTAGACCCAGAGAAAACGGCATGAGGGACTGCGGCTCGGTGCCCAAGGTGTACAAGGAAGGAGGCCGGGAGTGCACCTTGGGCTTGGACTCTTACAACAGCACGGACAACACCACGTGCATCAACTGGAACCAGTACTACACCAATTGCTCTGATGGTCTGGTCAACCCCTTCAAGGGAGCCATCAACTTTGACAACATCTGCTACGCCTGGATTGCCATCTTTCAGGTAAAGTAGTTATTCACACTTGCCAGGCATGGTGAACAACTGGACCAAAAAAAGGACTCAGTTTGCAAGAGATGAGAGTTTGCAAGGAGGCACATTCAGTAGGGTCTGGCTAATGTGCAAGCCTGTAATAAAAGATGGAGACAAAGAGGCAGAGAGGGAGCCTAATTGTGGCTGGTGTATCAGAGAAATGGGGCTTACAGGATTAGCAGGTCGCCACAGCCACACCACCAGACTGCAGCCTCGTTTTTCCACACCATTTACTTGCTATCTCCACATCATTGGAAGAGCCTTTTTTGCTGCAGAGTTTATTCATCCCTGCCTAGCTGAGGGGGGTAATTTTGGAGGATGAAAGCCAGATTGGAGATGAGTTCCCCCAAAAGTCTGGCTGCTACTCCACTTTGCCTGCGTGAGGTAAAACACAAGAGAAATGTTGGGGATTAGTACTCTGCTGAGTCTTGGTATTTGGAACACTCTAGACTGTGAAATATGGCCTCTTTTAGTTCCTATTTTTATTTCTACTCTCTGTTTGGTTTCTTCTGGACAAGGGTCTAGCTGCAGAGCTCCAAGCTTAGCCCACCTACTATGTCTGACCCTTTGCAGTCCCAAGCTTGGTAAATGACGTCTGAAATAGTCATTACGATAGGGATAGTATGCGTTTATTAATTTAAATAAGCCAAAGGACCTCCACTTGTGTGCCAAAGTAAATAACAAGCGTAATATTTTGAATGAACTGCAGCCTGTATAAGTCAAGCAATGTAACGTTTATCTGCAAATAACTTTGCTCACCTTTTGAGCTTGGTAAAATAAGACAACTAAGCTATGCTAACTCTATAAACTGTTGACATGTTAACATTATCTGATCTGATTACATTAAGCTTTCGGCAGCCAGGTCAATATATTTTCTGGGGGAAAGGGTGCTGCTATACTGACATTACACTGTGATACATGAATTTAACTATACAAACTAACTGTACAAGTTACAGTTGTATTAAAATTTTATGGTTATATTTTTTACCTCGGTGTTCTTGGTGGAGGTTGTGTGGATAAACCCCTGCTATCGTATCCTGTTTTTGTAGCCTATAACACAGTGAGATCTAAACATGTAATACACTCATTTATTTATGATAAGTGTGTTAAAAGCACAACTAACAACATGTAGCAGAAACATGCAACCAAATGTAATAAATCAGCTTAAAATACGGTAGCATGGATGAGATACAATTTATTAGATATACACTTAGAGGGCTACTGCATAATATGAAACAGTGGCATGTAAACATTATTTAATGATAAGGAACCGTGATAAACTCATCATTTCCACCATGGGTCCCGGCCCGAGTCTGGAGCTCTGCAGTGGGACACTATTGCTTTTATGAGTTGTCTGATGAGTTGTTTGATGACTGTTTTTTTCTCTTTCTTTGTCTCTCTATATTCTTCTCCTCTGCCCGTGTCCCTCTTCAGGTGATCACTCTGGAGGGCTGGGTGGACATCATGTACTTTGTGATGGATGCTCACTCCTTCTACAACTTCATCTACTTCATCCTACTCATCATTGTAAGTGCCACTTCATGGTGCCACCAGCTGTGTGAGTGTGTGTTTGCTGATGATTGAACAAGTGGCTCAGTAGCTGGGACACTTGTGTGAGCATCCATTACTAGTGTGTGAATAACAATGCCATCTACCCCTCCTTGTCCTTAGATTGGCTCATTCTTCATGATCAACCTGTGCCTGGTGGTCATCGCCACTCAGTTCTCAGAGACCAAGCAGAGGGAGAGCCAGCTGATGAAGGAGCAAAGGGTGCGCTTTATGTCCAACGCCAGCACTTTGGCCTCCCTCTCCGAACCGGGCTCCTGCTACGACGAGCTGCTCAAGTACCTGGTTCACATTGTCCGCAAAGGGGCCAGACAAGCCGCCCATATCTGCAGGTTCCTGGCTCGCCGTGCAGGGCTCAATATTGCTGCCTCACCCCCTGCAACGGAGCCCCAACGCAGCCAGAGCCAGAGGAGGAGGAGGAAGGCCTCCAGACAGGGATCTGTGTCGATTCATCACATGGCGCACCATCATCACCACCATCACCATCATTACCACTTGGGTAATGGAAGTGTGAGGGGAGGAGGGAGCATCAGGTGTCTGGAGGGTAGGGATGTGGAAGCTGCTGGTCAAAACAACAACGGAGGGACCCTCGTAGCAACCACCGGAGCTGGGCATCTTGGTTTAGCCCTGCCACCTTCAATGAAAGCAGCCACCTCTGATACACACCTGGCCACTCTGTCCATTTCTGCTGCCGGAGCTGCTGATTCATCTTCAGCTCGCAGCGTATTCAACGCAGAGGCTCTTCGCTGTTCCCCCTCACCCTCCCCAGGCCCCTTCTCCCTTGCCCCAGCTCCCATGTCCAGGGTCATGAAGAGGAACTCTGTACCTTTTGCAGCTCCAGGACCAAAGAACTACCCCACCCTGCAGGCTCGAGCCCTGGCAGAGTCCAGACGAGGAAGTGTTGCTGCCAGCACTCTGACTAACTTCAGCTTCAACCTGAATATCCCACCCATGCCCCTGGAGAGACGGCCATCAACCGTGGTGGACACACACGCTGCCACAGGTAGACAAATCACAAAAAAATGTCACAGGAATGTTGTCACAGATATATTGCATTAAAAAATCATGATCATAAACACAATCAAAAACTTGGAAAGTGTTTGATTAGCTCCATTAGCTGCATTCCAATGTGCTTTGGTGGATAGTTTGCTTTCCTGAGTAGTCCCATTAAGAAAAAAAACTGGAAGGCAAAATAGAGTTTGAAAATAACAAGAGTTTCTCATTCAGTCGGAATCAGTGCTTCATTTCCATATCAGTGTTGAAACAAATCAAGTGACGTGCCACTGGAAGTGTTCCTTCTCCTGCAATCATCCATTTGGTGGAGTACGGTATCGATTTGTCGTGATTAAGCCTCAAACTATAACACTGTCCAGAGTTGGGTTTTTTCGTGAGATGCAGAACGAGTGCTAATTACAGTCAATAATGTTAATCCCTCAAGTCCAAGCTTGCAGCCAGCTTCGTCTGCCCCGGCCAAGTTCTAAAAGGCATTGGGCTCAGCAAAAGTCAAGCTCGGCCTGTTCAGGTTGTACAGACGGTGGAAATGCTGGCAGACAGCCAGACACAGCCTGTCGATACAAGGCATTACTCATAGCACACACTGCCCATCACCATCAAACACACTCCCTCTGACACACATGCAACCGTCCAAAAATGCTGTTGTTCAAAACAGATCTCTTTCATTGCATTTGACAATTTGTCTAAACCACTTCATTTATGTAATTTATCATAACCATGCTGATTTCGATGCAGTTCTCTGATTCACACTTCGCTATCTGACCTTTCTCACTCAGCTGCAGCCCAACTCTCCTGCCAGCTGTCGGCCCGTGACCTCAGCACCACCAGCAGCGCCATGGACACGGCCGCTTTGACATTGGACCCCGAGAGTTGCCCCTACTGCGCCAAGGCCCTGGCCAATGAATCAGAGGGTGGCATCGACGGAAACGAGACCCCAGGAGACTCCGACAGTGATGGCATATATGAGTTCACCCAGGACCTCCACCACAGGGACAGGAGAGACAGCCGGCAGCCCAAAAAGAAGAAATGTAGGCTGGGCAAAACGGCAGCCAAGGTGGTTCACTTCTGGAGGCTGGTGTGCGCCACATTCAAGAAGATCGTGGACAGCAAGTACTTTGGCCGAGGGATTATGATCGCCATTCTGATCAATACTCTGAGCATGGGGATCGAGTACCATGAACAGGTTAGTGTGTTTTTGTCTGTCTCATTAAGAAAAAGTGATGTGTGGAGTTGGATGCAGCTGTTGGATGGTGCTTCACTGAGGTACAGTCGTGCGTAACGGCCCGTCAGATGAGACCCTAATGAAAGACTGTAGTAAGGTATTAGTTTAACATAGATCCTCTGTGTACATGTGTGTCATTCTGTGTGATTGTGTAAGCTACACAGCTCCCACAGGCCCAACTGGAATTCCTGATGTCTCTCTCTGGCCTCGTTTGTTTACAAGAGCGTAATTACAGCCATGTGAGAGAGAAAACGGAAAGAGTCTGAGAGACAGAGAGAGAGAAAGAAGAACAGGGGTGATTTAACGGGTGAGGAAGGCCCCACAACATCTGACAGAGATTTTCCTTCATTCTCAATTGCCAATTTTTTACTCCTGGGTTTCTTTGCTTTGACCCCATTTACACCTGGTATTAAAATGCATCACGGTACATCTGTATTGGGAAGTTTAATCTGGCTTAGAGACAGGCCTGCTAATGCAAGGTGTAAATACATGCAGAGCACAATGCAATCAGAATGATATTTGATCGACCAGGCCACATCTGGAGGTCGTTTGGAGTCCATTGTGATCTCAGCCAGGTGTGAGTGCAACCTGTACAATCTTAAGAAAAGTACTCACCCAGCTAGTACACTACAGCACAGGCAGAGTAGATAATTGATAACCGATGTGAATTGAAAAGCCCATGATTAAATGTCCTTTACTAGACAACGTATCCAGATTAATTAATTAATTAATAGTATTTTTTTCATGTTGTGAGTCTGTTTGTGTCATGGTAAAATTTTGTCCTGGAGACATTTACTTTGGCAAGCAGCACTATTAGAGACTATGATGTCTGTATTATTAGGATTACAGTGCGAAACTGTAGCTCACCACAAAGACTGGAAGTAGGCAGAATTTGTTAGCATAGCTTGTAAAGACTGGGAGCAGCATGAGAATGTTAGCATAGCTTAGCACAAAGACTGGAAGTAGGGGGAGACTGCTAACCTAGCGTAGCACAAAGAGTGGAAGAAGGGGGAGATTGCTAACCTAGCTTAGCACAAAGATTGGAAGCAGCTGGAAACTGTTAGCATAGCTTAGCACAAAGACTAGAAGAAGGGGAAAAGTGCAAGAATAGCTTAGCACAAAGACTGGATGCACTGCTATAACCTTATCTTCTGACTTAGCAGGAGTGCATCCATACATTTAATTAGTGCATATACTATATCAAAAACTCATGTTTTC
>CAFUXE010000986.1:116797-135776 GCA_903364295.1 Serranus cabrilla | reverse complement strand
GCATCCATACATTTAATTAGTGCATATACTACGTATATCAAAAACTCATGTTTTCATAATGCAGCTTTACTTTTTCTGATAAGTTGAAGTTTTACATGCAGTACTTTTGCAGGTTTAAGTTTTGAGGCGTGTGTTGTGTATTGTTGTGGTTTTGGCATGTGTGATTTTGTGTAAAGTTATATAACACAACTGAAGTAAGTGACAAGTGTTGTGTTTGTTTGTGTGTGTGTAGGTGTGTGTGTAGGTGTAGAGAAGGAGTTTGAAGCCTGGCCAGGTTTTACGGGGTTACTTTCGGTCTCTGACCCAGTGCCTATAAACACATCCAGATGCCATCCTCAGCACACACACATACACACACACACACAGGAAGTTTTATAGCTTTCTAGTCTTTGTTCAGTCCTCCATTTTTCTCATTCCTTCTTTTTATTGTGATTCCTTCTTTTCCCATTTTCTCTTTGTGTTGTCTCCTTCCCCCTACTCCTTTTCCCCTTTTTCACTTTTTTTTATTTCCCTCATTCTCTTTCCACTTTCATTTATTTCGTCATTCTTTCTTCTTAAAACCTTGTTCCTCCACTTCCTGTCTTACTCCTCTTAAGTCTTCTCTCCTCTCTGTTTCTCTGAAGTGCTCCGTCCGAGTTAGGGTAACATGGATCCCTCTAGTCTCCAGACAGGCTGCTGAAAACTTTACTGAGACGCTTCATTGATTGCAAGCCCATCGACATCCAATAGACACAAGGATCACTAAGCCTCTGTTTGTCTCTGTAACTCTGTCCACATGGAGGAGAGGCTGGGTTTTAATTTCCATACATCCTCAAGCCAAGTTTTCTGCAGGAGTTATACAGTGTGTCCCCATGCAACTGCCACTTTAGTAACTTTAGAAAGACTTACCTACTGTGTTCAGTTCTAAGAGCAACATATATTTCATGTTTTATGAATTGTTTTGGATCACAGTTTAAACAGTTTCCAAACCTAGAAATGAACAACCTTGATCAAGTAGTAGAGATGGACTGCTTTAATGCTGCATTCACACCATATGGGATAAACAGAAGAGATATTTACAACTTGTAATAGTTGACATAGTAATTGTGTGCCACTTGTAATGAGCATATGCCGCAATTTTGCTCTTAAAAGCTTAGAAGCTGATACAACATTTCCTGCAGCTGCTTCACAGTGAAAGCCTTCTGGCAGTTCAGGAGGCCTAATCCTGTCTGAAGCCAAAACCACCTTTTAAGTTTCTTACATTACAAATTCCTCTCTTCAACACCAAACGCTACTGATACTGAATTTACTGAGGTACAATATTAAAAGATCTTGTACTACGGGCTGCACATGGATGGGTTTACCTTCACCTACAAAAGTACCAATCAGGAAGAGGCTCAAAATGACCAAATCATGACTACAAATACAAAGATATGCAAAACAGCTACAAAGATATTCACAGTGATTATGAAAAAGGGCAAGACAACCACAAAGAGACATTAAACAACTACAAAGAAATGCAGAACAATCAGAGAAACATAAAAAAAAACAACCAAAACAACTACAAAGAGGCACAAAAGACACATACCAGCAAGAAAGAGACTCAAAATGACCTCAAAGAGACACACAAAAGAGCACAAAGAGGCTCTTAACAACTACAAAACAACCAAAACAACTACAAAGAGTCACAAAACAACCAGGAAGAGACAAAAAAAACAACAGCAAAAAAGCAAAAAAAGGAAATGTTATTAAAAGTTTTCTGATAAATGGAGATAAAGCCTTCTTTGTGTCATCTGTTAAAACTGAAAGTTTGTGTTTGGGGAAAACTGGCCCTTTTAAAAACTGTGTTTCAGCGCTGTTAAGTGTGACAGCTTTTCGATCAAGATGACCCGTTTTAAAGCCCCCCCTCCACGTTCAGTAAATGGATGATACACACACACACACACACACCAGTTCTGGTATGTATCAGTCAGCTGAAAATAAGTTTGTGGACTTCTGACTGTGTCTGAAAGAGAATTTGACAAGATTTAACATCCACCCCGATGAGTAATTGATGGGGAGAGAAAACTAGGGAACATCGACTCACGCACGTACAAAGTGAATTAAACTTCAAGCGCAACCTATTTTTAAAGGCCAATCAATGTCTCTGCTGACAATAATTACACATGATGTGCTTATTAATCATGTATTATGCTGAATATGGATGGGTGTATCTGAAATAAGAGAATGTGTCGTCAGTTTGTCACGAAGGTAGAGTTTTTGCAGCTGTGTTTTTGAAAGGGTTTCTGAATGATTTTTGCAACTTTGAATTTATCCGGGATTGATTTTCATTTCATTTCATGCACAATGGAAAAGTAAATAGGACAGTAAATTAATTGGGTTTTTAACACAAAGCTAAATACATTTAGAAGCCAATTTAAAACAGAAAACATGAATTGATGTTACATTTGCTCAATTATTTAATGCCTGCATTTATTTTTAGTATTGTTTTTGTCTAATTAATGGCATTTATTTATTGATTTTTGATTTTGGCAGCCCACTGACCTGGACAATTACAGACTCTCTACATCCACACGTGCCCTTCAAACACAGACATGTTGTTACTCTGCAACCTGTCAGTGTGTATAGAGCCACGGGGCCTGAACCCTCTCTGTCCATGACACATAACAGAGTCCCACTGTCTGCTTCCTATCTCTTAAACGCACAAATATGTACACACAAACAATCCGCTGCTTGGGAAACGGCGCTCACGTGCACTCGCTTCGAGGGCAGCAAATGTAAATGTGTGCGCGCCACAGAGATGGAAAGATAAAAAGATGATTAAATAGAGTGTTGGATAGGGATGACAGAGTGTAAGGACTTGGAGGTGAAGGGATAGACGGGGTGATCGGTGGAAGAGTGGAGGCGGGCGGGTTGGACGAGTCGGGAGAGGGTGTCTGCTTTATCTCTCCGCGCAGTTTAAGAGCGTTACCATTTATGGTGGAGCTGATGGAATAGTTGTGTGTCTGCCAACTATGTGACACAGCCCATAGTCTATTTACTTGGGAAGGTCAACCTCTCTCTCACTTTACATAAGAAACTTCCCTCTGTCTGTATGGCCACCCATCCCTGTCTTCCCTGTATCCTTTCTTTCTGCAGCTCTCCTGTCAGTCTTTCCACTCCCTCGATGAACGCTGCTGATGCCAAAATAGCTCGAGGAGAAGTTAAGAGGCGTAGAAAAGACAGGGGTGTCAAGGGAGACGTGGTGAAATGCATGGTTCCTGTTTTGGAAATCGGTGTTGCTGTTATAGTGGAAGCTTTTTAGCACTGACATGAATATTGATTCAAAATGTAACTGTTACATGAGCACAAAGTGATCTGAAGTCACTTTTGGGTCACTTAGTCTACATTTCCCACAGGCGACGTTTTGACGTTCAGACTTTTGACTTATTAACCTTGAAAGCTATTCAGTCAGAAAAGAAAGTGCATAAGGGTGCTGTTTTGTACAGTATGTGTGTAAAACTTGTTGTTAGGCACAGGAACTTGAATGGTGGTAGCATTCTGTAACAGATGTATCACCAAAGTCATTATGGTTTCATTTTATATTATTATAAATGAGACACTTTTCTTATTCTTAAAGTTCAGCCCCCTTAAATTTTTAATGCTTGGCATTTTGAATTTATGAGGTTGAATTATTATAAGGACTGACATTAACGGTAGTTTAGTAGGCATGGCTTGTTTAATTTCCAGAGGTTATGGAATAATGTACAGCAGTCAGTGTGTTTGAAGGTCTTTTGATTCATTCTAATGCTCATAAGCTTTTCCCATTGCCAGTCCCAGAGAGACAGTGGAAAGACCCTTTTTGTTTTGCTTCTTGCTCCAACCAGAGACAATATTTATCCAGCTTTTATCCTGCCCTGCCGGAAGAATGCACAGTTGGCATCTGAAGACACTGGCCTTCCTCCAAGACAGGCCTAGGAAAAGTGTTTTTCTAATTTGTACAATGCTAAGACGTAGACGGTAAAACAACAGCTCCTAATCCTGGTTTATAGAGGGAGGGCTTTTCCAGCCCTGAAGGCCATGAAATCAAAAAGGAAGAATCAATGAAGTGATCAAATGATGGATTCAGTTATTTCCTGGTTCAGTGAGATGTCAAATAACTTGCTGCTTGTGTTTAGCAAGTTCTCCTCTCCTGCTCTTGCTCTGAATCTACCATTTTATACCCTTTGCATTATCTCATCAGGTTCTGGTTTCAGCTTTTTTTATGGTGGTACATATGCTCCAGTCATTAAAACAGAGTGCATTTACAATTACAATTTATGAACTAAACAACCTAAAGTTGATTTGAAGGGTATTAAAAATGAAAAAACGTCTTTCTGGCCATCTAGTTGCAAAATCCTGATTGTATAGAAGTCTATGAGAAAATCACTCAAATGTTCACTTAATTTATTACCTCAGTAAACTTTTTCCGAACTAGTTTATCATCTCAATTGCTATCTTCAAGTCTTCTTTAATACAGCATGATGTTCTGCTCTTAAGTTAGGGTCCTATTTAGAGTAAAATAGCTGGGGGCTACCTTCTTATTATCAGGTCGCAGGATCATCAAAGAATTATGACCCTTTTCACAGTGTGTTTTCACTTTATCAAAGTTCATTGAAAAATGTCGATTCATTTTGATAACAGATGCCCCTTGCTAGCCAAATTAGCCAGCTAGCACTAGCATTGTCTGATAACCAGGTGGCCTACTGGCTCCTGATTTATTTTGCACGTGTTGGCTGCAAAAAAAAAGAAACAATAAATTCCTCATTACTATTTTTATCCATGTGTATTTCTTCCATCAAATATGATGAGTGGATACATTCAATCATCTGAGACAAAACCACCACCACCACCACCCATAATAGTAAGTGTATTATTCTCCATTTCATGCTTGAAATGTCCTCTTCTGTAGCACACTTAAGCAAAGCACTTGATTAAACTAACACACACAACTTCACACACGCACACACACACACGCACACACATAGCAGACATGGTGCTGCATCATTGACAGTATGGGGCGGAGCAGAGCGCAGCATCCCGTTTAGATTAGATCACATCAGATTAGGTGACATTACATTAGCTCTAACCAGATTACACTATTCCTCATCTAACACACTTTACCTCCTAATGCTGCGGCAGCCTCATTACCCAGGACACAGTCATCACAGGAAGCAATTACAAAAGCAAGAACGTCTTTCTCACTTGCACATGTGGACACATTCATTTCCCCCTAGATAACATACACACCTCAGTGGCCATTTGTCAATTAAGAAAATTCGCCTGTTTGATAAGCAAATGGCTGAGAACCTCTGCTAGCATGTGTGCATGGTTCTGGGTGTATTTTTTTTTCTGTGCCTTTTGTGCATTTCTAAGTGTGAGAAAGGCTTTTATGGTCTCATTCTCTTGCAGTAATCTTGCATGATGTCTGAGGAATGTCTAATATACAAGCTGGAACAATAGCAGAGCAGAAACAGTGGGGGAAAAATAATGACCTGAACCTCAAGGCCAGATGTCTGCAGTCCAAGTCTCACCTCATAAAAACTGTACTTTTTGTTCTGGCTTATCAATCGCATCTATTATAAAGCTGTGCATGGATGTGTGTGTCTACACACGTGGATATAAGTGTGAATCTGTGCAGAGCTTTGTGCATACAGTATGTGTGCATACATGGTAATGTGTGTGGGAGTGGAGCGAACAGTGCAGGTTTATGTGTGTGGCCTGAAAGTGTGAATACACTATGTTGTGAGTGCAACTTTGGGTTACAACTCTACTTGCAGACTGGCTTTTGCAAAAAAGGTTGTAAAATAGGTTGTGTGTGCAAGTAGTGATTATGTTTTATTGATGGGCAGCGACCTCTAGTGGCCGTAGGAATCATGACATTAACAAAAGAAGAAGTCAAGTAATGTGTTATAAAGATCCAAAAGGTTTGTGCTAGGCGAAGTTTTGGATAGACTGACAGGTCACACAAAGTAAGAAGTGACTCAGGAGACTGTGAATCCAAAAGCCTCTGTTAGCTTATTTTCCCTTTAATATTTTAAGTTGTGAAATGTTCTTAAGTTATTTACATATATATATTTATACTTAGTCACTATAGTCATTGTTACCTAAAACAAACATTTTAACCTAAACTATGATGTTTTGCTAAAGCAAGAAGTATTGTTGCCTAAACCTAACCAAGTAGTTCCATGTCACAACAATAACTACATGTTTAATGCAATGCTTTCATAATGTAGTGAGGTAACAACAAAGACCCTGAAAGGTCCAATCAGGGTAATTGGGTCAAACAACACAGGAGACCGCTGTTAGAAAAACATCGTATTTAAACCCAAACCATGACGTTTTCCTCAGCCCAACCAAGTTTCACAACCGTTTCACAACATCGACCATGTGCTTAAACTGGGGGCATTTCACAGCATTACATAGAATGATCACATTATGTTGTTTTGGAAAGACCATTGTCCCCCCAAAAATGGCCATAATGTTAATTTTTGCAAACAGGTTGTTAAAATCCTTATTAGGCTATTTATTACAGGTTGAAATAAACTAGCTATAAGCTACTTGAATTCATATTTGATGTGGCCATAATAATTATGAAACGTGAAAAACAGGAAGTGAGGTGAGGGAGAATAAAGACTGTGATGGTCCAGTTAGGTTGGGTTAAAAGTAAAAAAAAAAAAAAGAACCAAAAAAAGTTAGGGTTAAGTTAAAGTTAACCTCTTTACTAAACCCAACCAAGATGTTTTGTTACCTGAACCCTAACAAAGTATTTAAATTTCATAGCATAAATGTCAAAGAGAACAGCCATATAACAATCTATTCTGCTGTTAAATAGAAGGACATGCTGGTACATGAGTGTCTGTAAAAGGGCATTCATCTCAAAGAATACACCAACATCCGAGTGCCCCGGCATTTGTTTACCCTTTGAACTTTTCTTAATCGCACATTGCGCGTATGAAGGATTTGCCGCCGCTGCACTCGTCGGCGTGCAAATGAATGGACACAAAAAAAGCAGTGGGATCAAACGAACAGATTCGTTTGTGTCTGTGAACCCAGAGACAGACACAAGAGACACAGACAATGACAGAGAGGTGAGATGAAACGGAGAAAAGCTTGTTTTTCAGGAAGCAGGCTGTGGGCAAATCATTCTTTTTTAACAAGGAGGCAGGAGGGGAAAGATGCGTTCTCTACACTGTCCATTTAACATTGCACATGTATTGCATGATAGTGCTTCAGCTAACATGCTTAACAAGTGACGTGATGAAATACACTTCATTTATATTATCCCTGCCACAAATCACTTTCCAGCTTCTCCAAACACATTCCCCAATTATTCCTCCTTATTATTAGTTGCTGTCATGCTACTGAACAGCCCAGCTTAGAGAGCAATGATAAATAATTTGAACTTATTCTATTAAACATCAAGATGATCACAGCAGCGTTCAATTCTAACTTTCAAAGGTTAGACAGGATATGGCTGCTAGCTTTTCAGTGAAAATCACAAGAATTGTAGCAAAAATTGTAATCAGTAGCCATTTTTATACTGTTTCCATAAAGTGCTGCTAAAGTGCTGTAGCTAACGCTACAATCATTACACCTTAGGACATTCATATTGATTCCACAACAGCATCATATTGGCGTCCATTTCTATTGCACTGTAGTGAGTGCATCCAAAACAATGGCGGAAGAACTGCACATCGTGCTGTTTCTCGCTGTAGAGATTCTACATACTCAAGCAATGTTGTTCTGTTTTTTTACTGAACATGATTCAATTACTGTCGGACTCAAGCGAGAGGCGTGTTTCTGATGATACAGCCCACTTCCTCTCTCATTATCCAGGTGTTGGTTGCACAAATGACATACGTACATCACGTACAGCACTGTGCAAAAGTTATAGGCAGGTGTGAAAAAATGTGGCAAAAATAAGAATGCTTTAGAAATGTTGATTAACCTGAATTAAATCAATATTTGGTGTGATCCCCCTTTGCCTTCAAACCTTTCACACCTGCCGAAGAATTTTGCACAGTACTGTGTATTTGGTCATGCAGGCTCCGCCACTTCCTGTCTTGAACAGGCCCACCAATCTGCTGCTACCTCTGAAGGCAGCACAGAGCCAGGATCACTTGGTCCCCCCATCACACCTCTGGGACATTCAGATTGAAGGTGAAACGTCACAGAGGTGTAAACATTGCAGCTGGAAATGTCTGAAAGGGGCTAGTGATGGAATTTTTAAATAGTTAATCACTTTATCATGCATAATTACTTTTTGTTTGTAAAGAAGAAAACCCATTCATTATTTAGTTGCCCTTTATTCCTATGAAAACAAAACTAGAAGGGCCACAAAATTACAATAAATTCATATGGAGTTCTGTAGGGCAGGGTAGGATAGATAGCTAAAACCTGCCTCATAACATATAGTATATATAGTAACATTTATTTTGTCGTATAGGCATGAGGACTGGATAAAAGTAGCAGTGACAACAAGTGTGGCTCTTTATCACAAGCCAGTGAAATTCAGGTTTTAAGCTTCAGGCTCTCAATTATGGTGCAATGTTACGTCTTGGTGTTGCCGGACCTTCCCTTTGTGCCTTAGGGCCGTCTGTTGCATTGTAGTCTTATGGGAGTAATGACTTAATACCAAGCAATGACTTGTACGTGTTGACTTGTTCAAACTCAGAGACGCTGTCAGGATGCTCTTATTGAAGTTTTCAGCAGACAGTGGGAGGCTTTGACTCTGCTGGTACTGAGAACACAAGCACACTGTGAATGACCCATTCCAAGTTTCAACCATGAAATGTAAAGTCCTGAAAGTAGCTGCCTCCCTGCCCTTACGTTAAATGACTTATTTCGTTTCTTTTTGCTTAAAGTAAAAGGTTTTACTGTGTAAAAGTGTAAAAACAATTAACATTTTTGCCTAAACTAAGCTAGCCAGCTGCAGGCTCAAGTACGGAAGCCTTGAGAGGCCAATTAGCAAAAACATCTGGTGAATAATGTTCTAATGCTAATCTAAAAAAATAATTTTTCTGTGTTTATGACTTAATAGAAAAAAGCTTTTGCCCAGATAAAGTCTCTAATGTCCATACAAAAAGAAAAGAGGGAGAATTGTTTTTCCAGTTGAAAAGACGTTTCCCCAGAGTTTCCAAGTGATTTCTTTTTTACTTTAAGGCAAAGCTAATTTTTTTTAAATAAGTTTTGGCAGATTGTTTTTTCTTATTCAGTAATTATTTTATTTTTTTTAGGATAATGTGTTTTTCATTGTAATTCACATTTTGGCCACAAGAGGCTGAAGTGCACCACTTCAACTTCACTTGAAGTTCAAAAAATACTTACAAAAACAATTTCAACTGCAAAATCCTTTTCTTTTTACCTGTTGACTGATGTAAAAAGTAGCTTATAGACAAAAATATACTGGACATCAAACTTAAGACATCACCAGATTTAGTTTTTCTCATTTGCATCTTGGGGCTCCCATACTGCAGCCTGATATTTAATGGACATATGTTATTAATTCTTGGATTAGGCATTTTTATCATTTTTTTCCTTCAAAGAAATAAACAAACCCTGCTTCTCTGTTTGAGTTAAGTTACTTTAAATGATTTCTTATACTTACATAACTGCATTTCCTTTTTGAAAGACATCTTAGGGACCGCTGCCAAACTCTTGGGTCTAGACGTACTGTCCCAGATGAAAGCTTTGCCTTAATTGTATGTTCATTGCTTTAAAGCAGGGGCACCGGAGAAACCATTTTCCCATATGACCAAAAAGCAGTGTAACAACACTAGTGACAATATTTCATAATAAGTGACAGACTCTGTGTCATTGTTTCTTTAGTGCTCGAGACAAACTGGTGCCGCGTTGCAGCATTAGGAGCTCTTTTTCAACTGGTGATGTTAATCTCTGTGTTCCTTTCTGTCCACGCTAGTGTTGAGTAATGGCTGCTTAAACAGTCATGGTGTATAGTGATTAGTGGCGGCCCACCAGGACAGGCTTAATGACACACACTGTGTTTACATTACATTACATTACCTCCTAGTTCAGCCCGGGGATGATGTCTCTGTTTTCACTTTTATCATGGAGAACATGCGAGCACGGATCAGACCCTCAACACCTTCCATCCTCTGTGTCATGTCAGTGTAATGTGTGTGTACGACACCACCGTTTGAGTTGTCTAAACTGTTTATTGCATGGAGATGAAAGGCCTCATGAGCCCACAGACACATAACAGCAGTCCCACTGGCTCTTTTCTCCTCGCCGATAATTACGGCAACTCGCCATAGATGTCTGATTTACATACCGTGTCACATTTGGATGTGCCGCGCCTTTTATCTTTTGGCTCGTGTTCTTTTCTCTTGTCTGTCTGCGTCGCCTGTTTTCCTCTGTTTTTCTGGCACACATGCACACACACACCAGTTGTTTGATGTAGATGTGAGTGGCAGCCCAATTCTCTGATGAGCTTTGAGCAGACGTCGCGGGCATATTCAGCAGCAGCATTGTGATCGGTGTGTGTCCCGGTGCCAGATAAAGGTTCAGTGTGTGGGTATTGTATATTAGTTTGAAAGGACAGATTTGTCATATTTTAACTGGATTCAGCCGCTGGTATGTTTGCGTTGCTCAGCAGCTGTCGTTGCTTAGCCAAAAAATGTCTTTTTATCATAAGGCTTCACTAATGTTATAAATTATATACGAAATGTGTGATTAAAACTTTATGTAGAGCCTTAGATTCAGGTTATACAAGGTTTATATAGCATGTTATGCACATGTATTAACCTCTCCTTTACCCTTTGTTTCTCTGTGTCTCTGCCTGCAGCCGGATGAGTTGACACACGCGTTGGAAATCAGTAACATTGTGTTCACCAGCCTGTTCGCTCTGGAGATGCTGTTAAAGATTTTGGTCTATGGGCCTTTTGGCTACATCAAGAACCCCTACAATATCTTCGATGGCATCATTGTGGTGATCAGGTAAGCAGAAACGCATACAGTCACGTCAGATTTCCAACCCAAACTCAGCCATGAACAACAATGTGTTGGGAGTTAATACACTCACACTTATGGGCAATTTAGAGTCACCAATTAAACCTAAGCTGCATGTTTTTGGACTGTAGGAGGAAGCCGGAGGACCTGGAGAGAACCCACGCACACACGGGGAGAACATGCAAACTCCATAAATCAATTAATCAAAATAAAGTTAGCTCTTTGAATTAAAGCATTATACAAATTTTCATTTTCTGAGAACCCAAATCAAATTGAACTAATATTCACATTTAAGTTCTTACCAATTCCTCTACAGTCACCTTCCTTGGTATAAGTCATTTTTTCTATATCATCAAATGGATCCATATTCCTATCTATGTGTTAATAGGGGACAGCTCGCTAAAATGTTAATCAGGTAATATGTCAGTGTTCTATTTATAACCTGTTCTTCTGCGCAAAGTGTCCAAAATAATAATGTAATACTCCTTTGATGATCTGCTCAGATATAAATAAATGACTAACCCCCATTTTAATCATAAATAAGCAAACTGTGGCTCCATTTCAAGATGTAAGTGCTGTTTACAACAGCAGTTAAACATTAATTGGACACTTCAGTTCTAAGCACATCATGTTTGGAGATATTAAAGATGTATATAGTACAAGTAGTATGGATTTGAGATGATCTGTCAGGAATTTTGGCTGTTTGAGGACCTTGTATCTAACATGAATGTGTGCGTCTCTTGTCTGTGAACAGCGTGTGGGAGATTTACTGTGGGGCTCAGGAGGACGGCGGTCTGTCCGTGCTGAGGACCTTCCGGCTGATGCGGGTGCTGAAGCTGGTCCGTTTCATGCCGTCCCTGCAGAGGCAGCTGGTGGTGCTGATGAAGACCATGGACAACGTGGCCACCTTCTGCATGCTGCTCATGCTCTTTATCTTCATCTTCAGGTAGGGAGAGGGTGACTGAGCGACTGTACATACTGTCTTACGCTGCAAAAAAAACAAAACAGAATTGATCTTACAAACTTGGAAAAAAGTAGCTGTGTAGTTCTAGTTGCTGATGGAGGAGCGACGTCAAAAAAAATGGAAGTTTATGGAACAGAATTCGATCAGTGACCATGAAACAAACCTGCAGATGGAGCAGAAGGCACAAAGGTGTGGAATTATAGAACATTAGTAAATAAATACATTGTGACTTCAACATGGGAGACAAGGAGCAGAGGGAAGCAAAGATCAGCGCAGACATGTGACAGGAAGAATAAGTTGGAGACAAAGTGATGGTCTGTTTTCGTCAGCAGCTCTGCTTTCTGCCTGGTTAGGCCTGGGGCTGAGCTCAACAAAATCCAAAGTGTGAGGATCTTTACACTGGTCCGATGCACTCACTCACCTCGTCATGAAAGATGAAATGCTATTGATTTTTCTTAGGGCTTTAGAAATGTGCAAATGCTGAGGAAATTATCAAAAAGAGGGTCTCCATATCTTTAGATTTTTATGGTCATAATAATTATGGTCATTGTAATTTTGAATGAGTTAATGTTTTAACTTGCCTGCATTAAGTAATGTCTAACACCTACCAGTGACTGTATTAGTAGAAACAATACTATCATAAATTAGCCTAAATCAAGTTTAAACTTAGGCAAAAATCTCTGCTCACAACCAAAAAACGGATCTGACAGCCTTATTTCAGCTCAATGTTAGCAGTGTGTGTATTAGGCGTATCAGAGTGTTACTTAATTTTTAGCAGCCTGTTGAGATGTGTGTATATGTGAACGCACAACACAGTTCCAAAGGCCTTGTATATGCATATAAACAGCCTCTGGTTTGAGTGAAGGGTTGCCAAGTTGACACAGCAGAGGTCTGTTCATTGATCCCTCAGCTCCAGTTGAGCTTCACTGTCAGTGTCTCTGAACAAAAGACAGACTGCAGTGCAGATTCACCGCTGCTTCATGATAGACTGTGATGATGACTGTGTAAAATGTAAATAACCCCGAAAAAATTTACCAAATTCAGAGTTTACAAAACCAAAGTTTATCAGTTTTAATATCAGCCTCTTAAAACAAACCTGCCCAGGTAGGTTTAGGGGAATCAAAAAGATCAGGATTAGAGCCCCCAAAAGACTTTGATTTAAATAATCTCTACAGTATGAACATACTGTGGAATTAGCTAGCTAGCTAGCCAGCCAACCGCTAACTGAGGAAAACTTAGTGCTTCTTGCAAAGTAAATGGCTAATTAACTAACTAGCCAGCGTACTGCTAGTTAGCTAGCTAGCCTGCTTATTCTGACATGCTTTCATGCTACACTGGTTACAAAAAATAGCTAAACAGTGAGGTGCCGGCCAACTAGCTAGCTAACAAGCCACCTATCTGTTTCTGGAGCTGCCACCTTGCGCTCCTCCCAGTGAAGTAGTCTCCCCATGGAAGGGAGTGAGGAGGATGGACTACAGGATAAGCTCGCTATCTACTTAGAGACAAATTTGTGGTCTGATAAACAGTCATCAACGCGGCTGCCGACACTCCATCAAGGTTTTCGTCATTCGGAAGTGGGATTGGCTTCTTCTGAATTTGGTTGGAAAAAGCTCTTAAGCTTTTATGGGATCTCTTGGGCAATTTCTCTCAGGGAAATCACCAGAGCTTTTTGGTCTGAAAATGCCTATTGAAGTATTGACCTGTTCGTTTAGATTATTGGCTTTCTAGTGCCAATAATCTTTATTTGTGTGAACGAGTATAAAGCGTCAAAGACATTGTTTGTGACGCTGTCCATGGTGCTGAACAAAACCTGACATAAGCACTCCATTCTACTCCCTTTGTCTGCATCATAACAGCCGCAATGCATCATGGTGTAACTTAATGAAGCAATGACTGTTTCTTACCTGAGTGACACTACTTAATATATGGCATTTTTTTGTTATTTTTGCTACTTTTTTTGGTCATAAAACTAACTAGTGAACACTTCTATTTATACTTGTGTATGGCAGTCCCCTGGGCAGTAATTACCATTCGTGTTCAGTATATTATGCCTCAGCTGTCTTGCAAGCAGCAGGTATAATCAGTATGGTGGAGCCGAAGCAAGCCTTTTCATCATGTTTATTTCTGTTTATTTGTACTGTATCAAATGGGTTGGCCTGATGTAAACATTTACCCCTCTGTTTCCTGTCCCACCCCCCTCCCGTGTCAGTATCCTGGGGATGCATCTTTTTGGTTGTAAGTTTGGCTCTGAGAAGGATGGTGACACTCTGCCAGACAGGAAAAACTTTGACTCTCTTCTCTGGGCCATAGTAACTGTCTTCCAGGTGAGCATATACTCCTTTCTCCCCTTAACTTACTCTGTTAAATGTTCACATTTCACTGTGTTATGGCCAATTTAGCTGTTGAAGTGCCCTCAAGCAACCAACATCCTTCTGTTTCATTGGTGCCGACTGAACCCGTATCTATTCAAAGGCTGGAAAGACAATTTCCCCCTGAATAAATAAAATATGATCAAATCAAATATTCCTCTTCATGCCCCCTCCCTGCCTTGCCTTTATCTATCTCCCTCATTTTTTTCCACTCTATCTAATTTCCATTTGCAAGTATCTTACATATGTTACGAAGGCTGTTCTCTTGCATCATGTCACCTTGGATTAGTGATTAGGCCCTCAGTGGGGTCCAACTGTTCATTCATTATCTATCATTCCAACTGCATAGTATTTATCACTCTTAATATAGTACCCATTTATAATTCAGTGAAACTTCTGATCTGGGACAATATAAAATGTCAGCATGTCTCGCTGCACATAACATTGTACTGACGTGTGTGCTCTCATGATCCTTGGAACATAGAGCTTTGGGAAGATAGTATCCTGAGAACACAGGAACTTTGGACCCATTTTGACAAGCATAGAAACCATATCTAAGGGGGAATGAGGCTAAGCAAGTGATCAATTATCAAACATAATAAACTGCTATTATACAAGAACTGCCGACCTATACTGTACTTGTGCTTTTTTCTCATGTCTCTTCTCCTCTCCTTTCCTCCAGATCCTAACACAGGAAGACTGGAACAAGGTATTATATAACGGTATGGCCTCCACCACTCCTGTAGCCGCACTCTACTTCATCGCGCTCATGACCTTTGGCAACTACGTCCTCTTCAACTTGCTGGTGGCCATCTTGGTCGAGGGTTTCCAGACCGAGGTATAATGTTGCCAGTCACACATGCACAAAACTAACTCATTTAAAACTACAACAGAAAAACTGAAATTCACTCTTTAAATCCCTTTTCTAAAAGCATGCGAAAGAAAACTGCCATTGGCTTGAGATTATTGAAATTCTTCTAAATGCAGGTCAACTTGTTGAATCTTGCACAGTGATCTGGCTTGCTTCCAGGGCTTACGACAATTTATATCTGTAGAGGGTAAAAGTGTTCTGGAAACGAATATACTCTCGTCATAATTCAGCCCTGTGAGTTTTTTATTAGAAAAATTAGGGGTTAAGAGTGAAACATGAGGCTGAATTAATGAAAGAGTGCTTCATTTTTAGTGCAGGCACACATAACAGTAATGGATGGATGTTCACACCCACGCATACATAACAGAGTCATACACTGTAGGCATTAAGCTATACCTACTCTTGCTCTCTCTGCAGCGGGTTATGTGAGGACATGAGAACACCCTGGTTTCAGCGTTTCGTTTTCCTCTTCATCTTCAACTCGCTGTCAGCCTCTTCTCCTCCCACTCTTTCCCACTATCTCAGCAGTCATCCTCATTATTGTTCTGCTTATTTGCCAATACAGTCATGCCATAAAGCACATCATAGGAAAACTATGTCTGCTAGACTAGACTGTGCATCAGCCCACATCACCCACATTCCCTGTTTCATCGTGCTCGGGTAGCTTCTTTTCATGCCCCCTGATTGTTCTCCTCTTTAGTACAGCTCTTCTTATGTCATAAAACAAAAGTGAAATGTTGTCCCCCACCACACTTTGTTTGCGATTCTTCTTGGAGACAGAAAAGAACAAAATAGCAATATAATTTTAAGGCAGCGGCTTGGAAAAACAGTTTCCCTGAACACTGTCAGGGGGAGTAAAGAGGTTGAAACTCATTGAGCGACCTCCCTTCACTTCTCACTGGCCCATTTGGAGCATGCAGGCCTTTATTTAAGACAGATTGAGCGAATGGGAGAAAGGAACAGAGGGTGAGACGAGATGGAGGGAGTAAATCACAAAAGTATTCCGCCTATCTCGAGCTGTCTGCTTGTCTTCCCCTCTCTTTCTTTCTTTAAGGGGTGACAGCACCTATGCTTTGATCTCAGGGCTCTTTGGCTCTTGGGCTGAGAGGAGAGAGAATAGATGAGGGGTGGCAGGGAGAGCGGCTGACAGCCTCATAAAATATGGATTAATTTCAATGGGCTTCTTTTCTGTTGCACTTATCTGCTTTACAAATATCAAGTGCATGGCTTTGGTGAAAGGAATCGCATAGGAGGTGGGAAACAATAACCAAAGCTGCTTAAGATGATGCTTCACATGCAGGATAAGACTGGAGTCATTTATTTTTTGGTTGACTCTTAAAGACACAAGCAAGATGATCCATGTTTCATAACTCTTTTTGTCGCCACTCCAACAATTCAGATTGGCAGTTGATTTGGGCACCTTAGATCAAATCATTAAATAGCTACTCATTTTATGCACAGAAGTCAACTTTCTTTGCTTTATATAAAACTGAGCAACTTTCATAGAATGGTGTGAAACCAGGTTGTGCACAGGAGATAAAGAAAGTTCATTTTAAGGCTTAAATTGTTAGCTGTGGCTTTGTCCCATCTGTGATTTTAACCCTGTCTCAAAACTAACAGTCACCACAATTACCACAACTGGATCCATGAAGGGCAGAGAACTAATACTGTCTAGCCCCCTCACAGGGATTTAGTCAAGACCAACTTAAATGAGTCCAAGTCAAGTCCAAAAACAGATCAAGTCGTGTACAAGTAAGGAAGTCCAAAGGTAGTTAAGACCAATTCAAGACCATAAAAGGCAATGGTGTCTTTCCAATGCTAATATAGTGATTAAGAAGTGAGGATGGACAGAAATAATCATTCTATAAGCAATATGGATCCACACTCCAACATTAAACTAATCAACCAATCAGCAGTCAGGAAAAACTGGATCAATCACCAGGACCAAGACAATTCTGGGTCCAACAGGGTGTGAGACCAAGAAAATTGCAAGACTTCAAAAATATGGTCTCGAGAGCGGACTTGAGACAGAGATCTCTACAATGGGAAATGAACGCAACTGTGAGTGCTGTCAGCAGGGTTATAACAAATCTAAACCAAAAGAAATGACAAGTGGTAAACAATGCTAATGCTATGAAGCTAGGTGAGCTAGCTAGCTTTCTTTGAATCCTCCATCTATCTTTCTCTCAGCCTCATTTTAATCTGTTTTTTCAATCAAAGTAGCTGTAAAAACCCACTCTACGCTACCTGCCCCCTAGACACCTCAAACACACACACATCTCATACACACACACACAATAGGAAACGTAGAAACCCCTTAAGGTCTACTTGTTCTGTCCTCCCCCTCTGTTCTCCTGTATTATCACAGAGCTGTCTGCTTAATTCTCACTCTCCTTTTTCAACTTAACATCCTTTTCTGCAAACACTAAGTTTATTTTTAGTCGGCCAAACTTTCCCTGCGTCAGGGTTGCTAGGTAACGGCCGCTTGAATGACGTGAGCCAAGCCAGGAGAGATGTACGGCTTCAGAGCCAAGACACAAACAGCCGCGCAATTGTCTCACGTCTAATGTCCATATTGCTGTGGACATAAAGGCAAAGGGGGAAATCATCTTATGGAGGTTGTGTTTTCAGTCCTCTTTGCCTGCCTTTATTCAACTCCTTCCTCCGTCCTCTTCATCTACTCCTCCTGTTATCCTTCCTTTGCTCTCATTGTGTGTCTCTGTCAGGTTGTGACAGTGTGTCCATGTGACAGAATCCAATATCCGCTGCAGAGAGTGCAACAGACCGATCTGGTTCTTTATGGAGACCCATTAACAGCAGAGAGACAAAAGCTGTTCTTCATTTTTATAACACCTCTCACTCTGACAATAAACATACATTTCACACGTATGCAGACATGCACGATTCACACCGAAGCACACTTACGTACTTGACAAGTCAGCTATGAAGGAATGCTTCCATGCCGAGCACACTATGTCCTGAACGATGCTGAGCTCATTAACCCTCTGAACCCCAAACACTTCCAGGGCGCTCTTTTTCCTCCTGGAATATTTGACTTGCTTCGTTTTGTACTGGAATATAGAACCTTTATGGAAACAACACAATCACGGCTGGAAGTGGGTAGAACTAAAAAAGTATGATAGTTACAATTACAAAGATCATAATAAAAGAAAAAACAAAAGTTTAAATTCTTTGATAAAAAAATATATATATTAATAATAAATAAATACAAATTTCCAATTGCCTATAAGTTATATATCACTTTGTGGAAAAAATAAGGGGCTCCACATGCCATTAATATAAACTATTTACGTTTTTACAACCTGTATTTAAAGCCTATCCTCTCAGAACTGTGTAAACAGCAGCACAGTTCAGTTGAAGTTTGTTGAATTTTCTTGTCCTCTGTTGCTTTCAAACAAGTAATTCATGGCCAATTGTCCAAAGGAGTCCAGAATATAATGTTTTTTTCCAGATCTTAGAGTTTATGTAAAATGAAGTGATTTTGATAAAATATCACAATTATAAGCTTTGATTTTGTTACTTTTCCTGTGCTATCACTACACATGACAGATCCAAGGAATGTCAGACTTTAAAATAATGTGCTTTTACAGTTCATATATGGCTATGATAAATTATGTAAGTTTGCGATTTTCTTACAAACATGCCTCTCATAAGTAGGTCTGGGGTTCAGAGGGTTAAACTTTTATGTAAAGATCATTTTCATTACTGCTTTCTGTCCAAAATGTTTATCATCAAAAACATCAGTAGACCAATGGAGGGTAAAACTTGGCTGTGCTCTTTACTCTT
>CAFUXE010000986.1:101572-115802 GCA_903364295.1 Serranus cabrilla | reverse complement strand
CAAACGCAGGACTTTGACCCAGGATACCAGAGTTTGTGTCTGGTGTGAAACTAAAAAGTCAATGTTGTTACGTAACTCGACTTCTGTGCCTTGCACTTATTATCGCCCTACTAAACTACTTTCTCCAGTTACGTCCATTTATTTTACTTTTTTGGAAATGAAAACAGATTTCTAGTCACTTTCCCTGTATTGTTGGGACTGCTCATTGTTCTGACATCCCATTGGTCCGACGCATAGATAGATTGATCAGACAGCCTAATACCCTGAAAATACACACTGGACAGTTACTGCTCACGTGCTTCCTAAAAATAATTATGGTGTGAAAATGCTGTGATTAGGGAATGGTTAGGTTTATGTACAAAAACCACTTGGTTAGGGTTAGAGAAAGATCACTTCTTTAGAATATTGAGTCCATTAGACCAATGGGATGTTGAACCAATGGTATGGCGACTGTATTGTGGTGATGGTTCAAGCCTCAACAATTATAAGTCTCTAAAACTCTGTTGAACAAACATGGCTCAATATCAGGAAGGTGAAATTGAAATAGAGTACAGTGATATTGGAGTATGACTGCTATGAAACAACCAGCACAAATATAAAGTTCTTCACTTTTGAATCACAAATTGAGAAATGCAGTTTGTCACTTTTGTGGCCAAAACAGGACCTCCATCATGGCTGCCAGAGAATGTGTCACCTCATCTAAAAGTCCTTTAAACCTCCTTTCTGCATGTTGCCCTTGCTGCTGAAACTAACCAGGGCAGTGAGTGACTGTTCAAAAGAGACAACAAAGTGCTTAAACACTTGCATCACTTTGCTGTGTGTGTCTTTCTTTTCTTGTCCCGTTTAAAAGCAGACTCTGCATCAAACTCACCTCCCACCAGCCCTCCACCCTTATCTTTTTTTCTTTCTAGCCTCGGGGTAAGAAACCTGCACCGGTACTGCCAAAAATCTCCCCCTCTCAGTCTCTGTTTTATCTGACTGGAGGATAGAGATGAAGCGAAAGAGAGATGGGGATGAAGTGGTGGTGGGGGGGTTGAGTACCGGCTTTTTGGGAGGCCCCAGCACAGCAAGATAAATCCAGCCGGACTAGAGGATGAGAGCTAATAAAGAGAGGGGGAGATCAACTCTGTTTGCATGACTCAGGCTCTTAAGGCAAGGCCAGTACGCTCTGAGAAACGAGGCCTTTGAAAAGCAGATGGTTGTAAGTCTTATCCTTGTGTCCTCTAATTTTACACTGTTGAATGCTATCCAGAACTGATCCTTGAGTTTTCCAATGGGCAAGTGTCCCAAATTGTTAAAACACAGTAGCCCACTGGGGGCTTGTAATGGGGATTTGAGTGGAGTGCTGAAAGGTTTAACCTGCTGTTTTTTGTTTGGTTTTCCTGTATTGGCTCATATAACTGCTTGTTCACAGTATACTTTGCATACATTGTATGAATTAGCAACCTTTAGAAGTCCAGGGGTGCCTGTATTAAATAAAGTAGGCTGTGATTGTTTCAACGTTACTAATTGCTCTGACACATTAATGCAGGATGAGTTATGACGACCCTTCGTCCAAAGTCAGATGGCAACTAGCAAGCAATGGATAAAGAGAAAAGCATTTTGAATGTCATGATCAGCTACAAAGTTATTTGAAGTTACTGTTGATGTTGAGTACATCTAATCTTAGGTACCATATGCTAGCCAAGCGCACAGCTAACACAGTCTTGTTAGCAAAACATCAAGGATGAAAGTCCTCATTCAGATTGAATCCAAGTACTAAATAAAAAATTTAAAAAATTGCCTGCTTGGGCAACCACTGTATTAAAGATACACGACTTGCATGAAGCAGTGGACCAGTCAGCACTGACTACTACGGTTGCACTGAACAAGAACTATTGGACTTCAATCAGCTATTAGTTACCTTGGAGTGGCAGTGCATTATTATTTTAGGTTAAAGAAAATGTACATATATTTGCATAAAGCAAGCATATTGTCCATTCCCATGATTATTTGAGTCTTAAACACTTGAAAATCCCCCCTTTGTGTATCCAAAATAAGAAACTAGCAGACCTATCAGAATGGCAAGTTAAGCTAGCGTCTTCAAGTTGTTTGCCAGCTTATTAGCTTGTAACTATGTTATTAAATGTTTAATAATATCTGCTACAATGTTACATTGTGTTTTCATTTTTAGTTTTATAATGACTTTTTAGGGCTTTTTGAAGTAATGGCGTACCAAGACATTTTGGGACACACACATATATATGTATATATATATATATATTCTTTTTTTTAATTCATTAATATTGGCATCCCTGGACTTCCATACCTGCATTGCTGTGGATGTCAACACATTATTAGTGTTAGTTTAGAGGTTCGCTACAACAGCACAGGTATCCGATCCAATTCTGGGCTGATGCATCTCAAATGCAGCTGTGGTAGGATACAATTTTGGTGGACACACGCGCACACACACACACACACACAGACACAATTAACCCTCTTCCTCCTATCAACATCCACCTGCCGTCTTCCATTTACACCCTTTTTAAAGCGATGTAATTGAGATTCCCCCAGTGTGCTGCTGTTGTCTATTATTGTCTGGCTATCAGCAGCAGACCTGGTCTGGCCCATCTCCTGCTGCCGCCACTATGCCCAAATTGGGGTGGCAGAGTGTAAACAAGCTATCCAAACAACTTGGCTATTTCAGGACAAGGGATTTCCCTCAAGTCCGGCCCCCACCTGCCCTCCCACCCCTATTCCAAAGATATCATCAGCACCTTTCCTTTCTTTGTGGACCCTCCAACACTTCCTCCTCAAACCAACAGTACCAACTATAAGTAATATAATCCAGTTAGCATCTCCTCCCTCTCTTCAATAACCAAAAAGGGCAAAGAGTTCCCCTTTTACCAGTCTTTTTTAATCCCTGCTCCTTTCCTTAAACCTTATTCTGGATGTTAAGAAAACGTTATGTACAGTAATTACATTTTTGGCCAAGGAAGTTTTTTTGATTTGTGCAGGGTGGATCCTCTTTAATAGAGGGTTTGTTTTCTGAGAGCAGAGATGTGGATTATCTGCCTATTTCAGAACTTATACATCATGTACACTGTCAAAAATAATGTGCTGAATTTTTACTTTTAGGGGTGAAGCGCCTTGTCACTGGGGCAGTACATTGACATTGGCTTGGGAACAAATACTGTATGTAACTTTTTGGCCCACAAAAAAAGTATATGTAGACAGTTGAGGTCAAAATATGAGTGGTTGGAGGTATATTGATGTAGAGTAAGGAGACTGAGATGGAGGCAGAAATTGATTCCTATTCCTGGATTTTAAGGTACTTAGCTTTTTGAGGACCATAAGGTAAATATATGTCCCCAAGCCAATGTCAAGGGTACAACAGCTGAACCTTGGGAAGTCTAACCCCAAAAGGTACAACTCTGCACCTTCTTTCGGAGAGTGCGAGGGGTAAAAATAAGAGACAAAAGTATACACGGAAAAAGGTGATGCAAGAAGTCAAGATAGAGAGGGCAGAGAAAATGAGAGACAACAGCTGCAAAGAGAAAGAGAAGGAAATTTGTCAGATCAAAATCATGTCTGAGCTGAATTTATCTCTCCCTTGCAGTCTGGTGTCGTTGCACCCATTTTATCCGGTTGACTGGAGGCTTCTAAATTACACTGAGCCCTCCTGATAATCACAGGAGTCGGATAGAGCGGATCCCAGATCAGCTTGATCTTTCGACACAATCAGTCAGAACTGTACAGCTTAAACTACTCTGTCTGTGTTCACCTACCAGTGCCATCAATAGATGAACTAATGGTTTATTCTGCTGCACACCCTGCAGATTACTAGTTAAATTGTTGTTTTTATTGTTCAGCCTAAAGAGCCCTACAATTTATATTCCCTGAAAGGAATCATTAACTTAGTGTAGCCGAGATACCGAGCCAAGAGAAGTAATGGCCTTAGTTTATCTCCTATCGCGTAAGACCTGCAGGTGTAGGTGAGTCATCTGCTTGCAATGATTTTCGATTTGAAAAGTTTATCACCTTACCCATAATTGAAAACTTTACACATTACTGACACACTAGACCTATTTAATGCAAAAGGGGGCTTTGAAAAGATAAGACTGAGATTTAACCCCTGTGCTTTCCTTAGCCAAAATGATTGAACAATTGAAAATGAAATTTTCTTTGTTCACTGGTTGATACTGACTTGATAAAGTGCCCCCTATGGTGGAGGAGAAAACATGAAGTTTCCCCTAGGGCTGCCTTCCAATGGAGAAAGAGGTTATGAAGTATCTTCTGGGTGCCCTTCTATTTAAGAAAGTGATATAGTGGCCCTTAGGGTTGCCTTAAATGGAGAAAACATGATAAAGTGTCCTCTGGGGGCCTTTTCAATCATGGGAACCTGACAAAGTACCCCAAAGTGAGTCATTCCATTGGAGAAAACATGATAAATACCCCCTTATAATTGCCAAAATGTGATCCAGTGCCATATAGTCTCAAGTATGCTAGAAAACTTTCTGCGTGTTGGTGCCCCGCTGCATGCAGATGGTGCCCTTTTTTCCGTCCCTGCCCTCCGACAGCCTGGGTCTGCCACTGGCTCTGTTAATGCATATGGGATAAATGGTGTGACGTGTCAATTTTTCAAAACCTGGGTCAATATGTCTGTGTGCCTTAGAAAGGACAGATGAGGGTCCGGTTGGCCCGTCGCTCTTCACCTGGCCCTGTCAGGTCTGGTCCTTACGCTTATCCTACAAAGTCCTCACGACAAAGCCCCCGGCCTAGCTTTGGTTTCCCTGTGAGTTCATGCCGATTTATCACCCTGACGTTTACACTGACTAGAGGCTACTGCGGATACAAGCTCCTAACTGTCCACTATGCAGCCAGTCGAAGCACAACTGCTCTCCTCTCCACCCCCCTCACCTTAAGAGGAGAGAGAGGGAGAGGAGATAAAGTTGAGCACCCGCAATGCTTAGCGCCGATGCTCCACTGGGTCCGTCCTATCACAGCTGTCTTTTCTGATTGATTGCGTGTGGGCTGATGAGCCCTGTGGGAGAGGGACTCTTGCTGTGGTTAAAACAGGTTTTTGTTTTTTTTTCTGTTTGGTGATCAATTGATGTAGATGCAGCCTGTGTGGATGCTTAGCAGTATGTCCATGTGAACATGTGTCGGTGGCATAATCTATTTTAAGATTACAAATTTAAACTCTCGATGTATGTACACAGTGCCGAGAACAGACACCAGAACATGTGCCAGATACACATGACGAACAGTTATAAAACAAGGACAAAAGAACTAAACAAAACTAGCTGTTTTGTACAGGTAAGTAAATAAAAAAAAACTATACCAAATAAGATAATAATTATTTAGCGACATCTAGTGGTGGGGTTGCAGATTTCAACCAACTGAATAACCCTCCCTTCACCCCTCCCTTTCCAAGCCTGAAGGAGAACCTGTAGTGGCCTTCAGGTAACCGTAAAAACATGAAAAGCCTCGAGAACCAATGTTTGGTTTGTGCATTCTGGGCTACTGTAGCAACATAGCACTAAAGTGGGCTCTGTGGACCTCCACCCAAGGAGGTAGTCATGTGGCTGTTGTTAACGCTGGGGGATAGATCTGTGCTCTCCGAGTGCTCTCTTAGTTATGAATATTATATATACACCACTTCACCAAGTCTAATCAAAATTGGGTGAAAATTGTTATTAGGTGAAAAAGTTATTCCATGATAAACCGAACCAATATGTATGACCTCCTTGGAGGTAAAAATAGTCAAACTAAGCAGGAATAAAGCTGACGGACAAATTCACAGACAGTTTCCTTCTATTCATTTTCCATACCTTATTATTTAAAACAGTCATTCCCAGGTGCTCCGTGTATCCTGCTGCAGGCAAAGAGTTACATAAGAAAATTAAGTAGATGTTGAAACGTGATGGGCATGGCAACCATGGCAGCGTCCAAGTAGCCCTTGAGTAGATTTGCCTGCTTGTTCATTAGCATCCGCTCTCCTTTACTAATTTTCCGACATTTCACCTATCGGGGTAATTAGCCTGGGGCTTTCACAAAAGGAAAAAAAAAAGGAAATTGGTGCCTCAAAGATAGTCATACCCAACACGCCTGCAGTAAACAAATGCAATATGCATTATGTCCACACTCACCCTGTCGTTCTCTCACGCTCATGGAAAGTATCAAGAAAGTAATTTGTTAGTTTAAAAGGAGGTGCATGGCAATTAAGTCCTGAGGCTTTTTCTACACACAGTTTATTCACTTTGCTACCACAGAGGTCTGACTCACCGGGTCGGCATTCTATTAATCCAGCATCCACCTGGCACCCTCACCCATATTAATGTAGTCTGCAGGCTCTGGCATAGCGCAACAAATACAAGCAGGAGTTCTCTGCAGTAGGTTTGTTAAGTGGAAGGCGGTGTGAAGCAGAGACTAGAAGAGAGTAATTAACAGCCTGGGAAAAGTCTGTGTAAGAGGAGTGGAGCGATATGTAAATGAGCGATTGAGAAGGAAAGAAAGCGCCTGTAAATCAGAGGATTTTTCCAATTTTTATCAGAATTTGATCTATTTGGTCCTATAACATTTCGAAAGTGTTCGAGAGCGGTAAGATTAATTGATTTAATTCACATGCAAGTTAGCAGAATGCAAAACTGGAAGGGGTTAGAGGAAGTCTCTATTGGCTGGAACTCCATGGGCCCAAAACCTGTGGAAATATTTTTATTTACAGAAGTGGACGTTTTTTGGTTTTATGTACCACTGAGCAACTATTATAGGGAAAAACAGAGACCCACCACCAACAATGTATCCAAGATCACTTGATACATACAAATATGTCACAGTACAAAAGCTAAAGATCTCTTACTTCATTGGGACTTTTGTCTGTGGTGGTCCTGGTCCCTGTCAAGAGAGGTACTTAAGAGTTACTAGCAACTTTTCTTGGAGAAACCCTGTGAGCGGAATGTCCAGAACTGTCCAGAATAATGATAGAGAACAAAACAAAGCATAAACAGTTCTGCTGTTCTGACAAAAGTCAGACTGGTTTACAGACTGCCCTTCACCACACTGAGGTACACCTGTGTTGTGTGTTTGTGTGCAAGTGTGAAAATCATAGACCTAGCAACCACACTGAAGCTCTTTTGTAGTTGTTGAGTAAAGAGAACTGCCATGCAGCCAATGTGTTGTTGTACAGTGAAAATATACCTGCAACGTTCCCTGTGAAAAGTGCCGTGTTGCATTTTACTGGTTTCAGTGTGGTTTCCTTCTCACTTTCCTTGCATGGCGGCATAATTTTTTTCACCGTCTCGCTGTGACCTTATACTAGGGGACCAGGGAGACCGCACCCTCACCCACCTGGAGGTTGCCTCTAGTGACTGATCCGAAATCAGATCTGAACGAGGATTGATGCGACAGTAACTGATATCGGCCAAGCAGTGATCTGTGTTTAGAGGCAACTTCAACCCACGTGCTTTCTACTCAGAAAGAGATTTTCACAGGTGCTTCCCTCTAACTCTTTTGTGCGTTTTTGTCTGTCAAGGCTGATGCTTCTAAATCGGGTTCGGAGATTGATTCCTGTGCACGAAGTATGGAGGATGTAAACGGCAGCAAGAAGGACTTATCAGCCTCTGCAGGTGAAACTCTACATACAGTATACGCATTGCACGACTGCTTCAATCAATGATGCCACTAGAGGAATGCAAAAAGGGATATTTACTCACAGTTTTCCACTTTATTGTTGAACAGGCCAAGCCACTTTTTTCTTGTACTTTAGATTTCTTTACACCCAACAAGATATGAAAACATTTGGACAGTTGTCCCCAATGGATTCGTTTCATTTGATGGCAACCTTTTCTCTGTTTGTTTAAAACTCAGCCCGCTACAGCCAAGAACCTTTATTTTGTGTTGATTGCAGTAGCTATTTTAAACACAATAAATATATTTAATTAACTGCAAAAATTAACACGTTAGTTTTGACACCACCATCTTTTTTCTCCCTTCATTAACAGTGAATGGCGCTTCCATTGTTTAATGTTCGTGTTAGTTTGTGCTGGAACATCGTTTCCAACAGGGTTGCTTTTAATTTATCCTTCCTCTTTGTGTAACTATTCCCTGTGTTGTTTTGTCTATTTGGCTTGTGCCAAAAAAACAAACAAAAAAAACAAGAGGAATGCAAAGGATTGAACTCAACCCTCAGTGATATTTCAAAGCCTCTATTACAACACTTGGCAAACTTGTACCGTCTGTGTTAGTACAGTAAAACGCTGCCATTTCCCCATATCCTTGTAGACTACAGGTCTTTTATACAAAATGTGTGTCAAAGTTAGCGAGTGAGGCCGAAGGCATCTGAAGTATACCCTGTGCACACATCCCCCACCTGTCCTCTGACTGTGCTCTCCTGTTCTCAGCCTTTTGGTTTCCGACCACACTCGATGGGCACGTGTATGCACAGCATCACACCAGTACAGCAGCCTCATCCATAATTCCTCATACGCCACTTCCCATACCCTCTAATTACTGTTCCCGCAGACTAAAATGCCCGATGGAAACACTACTGTATGGAGTACAACTCCCAGACGTACAGTATCATCCCCTTCAGATGCTCAGTATGAAACTGCTTACATAGCTGGAAGAGCCTAATATACATTTTCTAGGCCTCGGATAAAGGTTGGAAGACGGAGGAATTAGCGTTATTAAAGTTGCATTGCCCTCCGCATGTCATGTATTTGTGTTGCTGCCAAACATAATATTCTCTCCCACGCATCCCATAAGATTAATGCCCTGCTGAAATATTCATGGTGCTCAATAACAGTATGAGGCATCCATTTTTAAGTGTGCTGTGCTGCTCTGCTGAAGGTGTACCCCTGTGGCACTTCTCCCTATCTGTCACCTCCTCCTGCTCTTCCTCCTGGTTTTCAACTGAGCACTTTCCTTCTCCGCTGTGATTTTTTTTAATCAACTTTTGTAGGTTCTGTCACGTCTGTCAAGTCTTTTCTCAACATCGCCATCTTTAAAGGGGCCGTACTGTTTTCTGCTCATTTTCAGGTCCTTACCTGTATTTTGGGTTTCTACTAGAACATGTTTACATGCTTTAATGTAAAAAAAAAACAAACATATTCTTTGTCATACTGTAAGAATATACCTGTATTTACCTATTTGTGTATGAAACCCTCTGTTGATAATGATGATACCAAAATTATGACCAAACCAAAGGATAAGGAAATGTAGTAGTAATGGGATAATAGATTCTTTTTGTTGTTGTTTTTTTCAAAATGTGAAAATATGCAGTAATAGGGGCAGTCCAGAGGTTAGAGAATTTGGCTTGTAACCGGAGGGTTGTCGGTTCAGTTCCCAGTAATGGTAGGATCAAGGGCTGAGGTGGTTAAATGCAGATGTTGAAATCTTTATCCTAATATGATTTTAACGATTAAAGGTGTCAATATTATGCTAATTTTCAGGTTCATACCTGTATATTAAATCCCAATTAGAACATGTTTACATGCTTTAATGTTAAAAAAAACACATTCTTTTTCTTGAACTGTCTGTGTGAATATACGTGTATTCACCCTGCTCTGTTTTAGTGCTTGTCTCTTTAAGCCCCTTGGTCTGCTCTGATTGGTCAGTGTTTCTGGATCTTCTTCAGAAGACATTGTAGCAGCACTTCTTACAACAATTGCCATTCACAAACCCAGTACATTGTTTAAAATGGTACAAAAACATACTGAACTCACTTTTATTTAATGAAAAAAAATATTGTTATCGGATCAGACCAAAAAGTGCCTTTGCATAGATAAAGATGCACAACAACATTGTGTTTCTTTCAATATAAACTAATACAGGATCATACCTTTACAGGCTGGAAAGCCTTTTAAGTCACTTGATGATTTTTCACAATTATCCCAAGAAAGTAAACTCACCATGACCAACTTATCGGGTTTGTTGTTCCACAATCTGCGAAAAAATGTAATACCATCCTGTCCCTACCCTGGTCGACATTAATACTGTCTAACTTTACTCATCCCTCTTTCCTTTTTTACTATTAGTGCCTGTAAATGGTCATGTGGACCTGAAGACCAGCCTGACTCCACCTCTAATCACCCACACGGCTGCCACACCCATGCCTATACCCAAGCTGCCCGTCGGAGCGGATCCCATCCTGGGCTATGAGTCCCGGCGAGGCAGCAACGTCTCAGTAGACCCAGCCTGCTATGACAGATCTCCGGTTCGTATATATATATTATTGGCATGTGACAGTTTTCATGTGTAATTACCCCAGGCCCTAGCGCCACCCGTCTCTCCTCCGAGTGTCTCTCTTAATTCATTGTACGTGTCTTGCTGATGCGTGGAGGTCATAATGATTGATGATGATTAATGTGGCGTGCCGGTTCGACACTCTACTTACTGCTTCCACTGCCACTCTTTATTTGACAAACTGATGATGGGGATAAAGAGCTGAGAAAATAAGCTCAGATCTCTACATCTGCTCCCTTGTGCCTGTCAGCATGAATCTCTATTCAATTCAGCTCACGTCATGCAGAGTCAACCCGATTCAACTTGGCTTATTTGTACAAAAGAACAACTTTGCCACAGTTCTAAGTTACAAGATCAACATTTTTACATGCTGTCTTTGTTGTAATTCTTTCCTTCTGTCCTGCTTTTTATCACTCTGTCCCTCTCTTACCCTCCTGATCACTTTCCTGCTCCAGACCAGCGCACCCAGCTCTTCCCCCCACGCCCCATGGAGCTCTGGCAGCGGCTGGACCAGTCGCCGGTCCAGCTGGAACAGCCTGGGTCGTGCCCCGTCTCTCAAACGGCAAAAGCGGCAGTCTGGGGAGCGACGGTCTCTCCTCTCTGGGGAAGGTGGATCCAGCTCAGACGATGGTGAAGGTGGAGGAGAAGGAGGAGGCGGGGTGATGGAGGAAGATGACAACTCTCTGGCCAGGACGGATTCCATGTCCCAGTCGCAGAGAGGGCCCGGACACCGCAGGATGGAGTCAGTGGAGACTCGGAGCTCCATGGATTTGCCCCCTGATTTGCTGCAGGTAGATCCTGTTTCTACCTCTAATTAATGACATTTGACTTGACCCCAATTGGAGTTGAAACCATATTGATAAGTCCTACTCACTTGACAGTAGTAACTTTTATTGAACAGCTTAAAATTATATTGTCACATTTTTATGACATTCTTCTCTGAAGTGTTATTGGGCCCAACACAACACTCACATTACGAAGGCAAAGAGAGAACACAGTGAGGAGAATTACACACTCATAGTAACAGTAAACACTTGTGGTAGGTACCAAAGCTTCATGTATGAACCAGGGGATACCAAATATACCAGACATAAAAACATACCAAACAAACATGTTTACTATCTCTTAAAAAAAAAATGTTCCTGTACAACAAAACTGCATTCTCAGTTTGTCTTTTGAGGGAAAGTAAACTGAGGTTGGTTAGGTTTAGGAAAAGGTCAGGGTTTGGGTTCAAATTAATATGTATGTTACGTGACTTAAAGGGGAACTTCGATATTTTTCAACCTGGACCCTTTTTTCTCTACTACTGCTCAACTAATGAAGACAACAATGTTTGAAATTGCTCCAGTACTGAGCAAGAGAACTGCATCCCGCATTTTCACAAATTTTGCAAAGTTTGTGTGCAATTCAGCATCATATTAATTGGAAGGTTATACCACCAACATTTGAAGGGATTCTGATAAATCCTATAGAAGAAATTTCTAACTTCTGATTTGGAGGAGGCAATGAAAGACAAGGGACAGTTGTGCGTAATGATGAGAGCAGTCATCATTAAAATAAAATAAAATAAGTTAATGTTTACTTTTGGTTTCCAAAGGGACAGTAACAGCCTATGCAGATTTCACCCTACACAGACTTTGATTTGAAACACAAAGACATACGCAATCCGGTAGAAAACCTGTTGATGCAGTTTCATTGTACGGCTATGTCATTTTTAGGAGACAGGGCTGCATATAAAGCATCTATACGATAATGGTTTACATGACAAGTGTAACTGTGTGCTTCCCCGTGTAGGTGCCCTACCTGTACCGCTCAGCCAGTATGCACAGCTCCAGACCTCCCTCTCTGGGACACTTGCGGCCCCCAGAGCACAGTGACTGCAATGGGAAGGGCTCTCCGTCAGCCCTGGGCCCCACACACGTCTCTCTGGAGGATAACACTGAAGATGAAAATGCAGATGAGGAAGCCAACCTGGTCAGTGTCGTGCATGTTGTGGTTAACATGTAGAGTTTACAGCTGGTCATTAATAGGCAACAAGTATACCTAGAAATACTAACTTTTTCTGTTTAATAGTAATCATAATATTCATCTTTTTAGGAAATATAAAACTGCAGGGCTTCAATAAACTGATTAAAAACAGCTTTAATCAAAATTGAACTTCCCACATTAGTCAAATACAATAAAAGATCATCTGCAAATAAATACAGTTTACTGTAAAACAAGCAGTTTTTTTAAGACCAAACTAATTCATAAACTTAAATCCATGGAGAATAATTGTGGCTCACAATATGCAACAGGAAATTGTGAACACATGAATAATAAATGTACTGTGCACTTGCTGCTCCCTCCAGGGTCGTCTTGCCAGACTTGTCCGCTGGCTGGAGAAGAAGCAGCCCGAGTGGTGTCGACAGAGAGACGCCTGGTCCCTCTACCTCTTCCCTCCAGACTCAAGGTAGTATTCACACTAATCATAACTCTGCCTCTCTGCCCTGTTCTCAGTTTTGTTGTTTAGTTCTTATTAACATTGGTATTTTTCCATATTCATGGGAGCTTTGGGAACACAGCACTCTGAAAGTTTCTTGGTTTCTAAAGGAAATTCGGTTGTGCACTTTGAAAATCAGTTTTCAGCACTTTTTAAATGATAGCTTTTTGTTATCAGTGTACAAGAAAAGACCGAGCAATCTTCTCGACAAGAAGAGGATTTTCACATTGCATTTGACTGACATCCCATGATGCCGACTGTAATGGCAAAGTGTTTTTTTGCCACAATGTGAACGCAGCATTTTTCTCTTTGCTTCCTATATCAATTCCCATTCCCTCCACAATCTCACTTCAGAAGTCTCTTTTATCTGCACATTTCTGCCATGTCAGGGGTGAGTAAGAAGTAGAGGGAGGAAGGGAGTTTCTCCTACTGAGTGCTGTGTGTTATCTCAGACACGTGCTGAATCCATCGCCTCACCCCCTCTTCCTCCACTCCTCCTCCCCTTCTGGGGCTTTGATCTGTGCGTCTCTGCTGTCTATTTGGAGGATGTGGCTGTGAAGGCAACACCAAGCAACACGCTGGCCCCAGCCTGCCACCACAGCACCGCAACATGCTCATTAAACTTCAAACAACAAGCCCCCCCCACCCAACCTCCCAATGGGAAACTAATGTTACCCATCACCAGTCACATATAATGTACATTTGAAACAGAAGATACAGTATGCATTTGAAATAATGTCTTGTGTGCAGTGACAGCACCCCTTACTATTTAACAATGTTACTGTAACTTTATTGGTGCACGACAGTATTTGTGAGGGTGGGAATGAACAGAAAGTCTGCAATAACCCCTTTTTTTACAATTTCAACAGCAGCTCAGTAGTAGCTAATGTCCTCCGATATAATTATGCAGAACAGTATGCACAGACTGCCAATGACTCAGCAGGAGGTGAAATAGCAAAAAGAAAAGTGACATCTAATGAGATTTAGTGCGAAAGTTAGCAAACTATGCTAACTAGCTGCTAATTTCTGAATTGAAGGTAGTTAGCCGAGCTTAGAAACTCACCCCCAAGATACAGGCCGTAGAGAACTTAACTTTATAGTCTATTTTACTCAAAACTGGACCATGATTCACAAAATGAACATCATGCTGCATTGTAGAACACTTCATACTAGTAATTGAGACCACAAACCCATTAGGAACGTGTTTACTGAGGGAATAAATCAAGTCAGAAGTATGGTCATTTTCTCATAGACTTCTATATCGTCAGGCTGTTAAAATAATCGCCTAACTCATTTTTTCAAGTTTTTCTTTTTTAAATACTGGAAAGATTCAGATCAAAAGAGGTAAATTACTGGGAGGCAATATCAGTATCAATAATGTTTCAATTAATTTGTATTGAAGATGTACAGTTTAAATATAAGCCGTTTAGGATGGTTCTCCTCTCTGTTGGCTGCATAACGGGATTTGAAAAAGGTTAATAAGAAACACTCCCTGTAGTCTGTTATTGTCAGAGTATTAAG
>CAFUXE010000986.1:54193-95398 GCA_903364295.1 Serranus cabrilla | reverse complement strand
ACTTCATATTTTTAGGATAGCTAGCGAAAATAGCAATAACATGGTGTGTTAAAAAAAATATTTTATGATTATTTCAAATTCAGTTGGCCAAATATAAGCACTTTAAGGGTAACTCAAAGTAATTATTCCTTTGTTTTTTGCAAGCTAGGGAACATGGATAAAGTTATTTACATGCAATACCTAAGCTAGCAAGTTATATTTGTGTAAATAATGCATCAATAACCAGAATGGGATTTGACTGACAGCAAATTGACTGTGTTTATTTCATGTCTCATGAAGTCATATAGCATGTATTTTCACCTCTATCCCTCTCGCTCTGGCTTCTGTCAAGCCTGGAATTCATAAACCCTCTCAACACCAGCACTCCCAGTGATGTCATGCCTGACATTCCCAGAGACTTCACAAAAACGCTGCGGGACTGCCATCTCTGTGTTTATGTGTGTGTGTGATTTTGTGTTCCTCGGAGCATGGGTGATGGTAGTCTGAGGCCGTGGGAAAGGCAGCCACCTACACTCGCTCACACGCACTACACACACACATCCAGTGCATGGACAGTCAGTGGCAGGACAGAGTTGTGTCTCCTCAGACGGAGGGGAAGTAGGGTAAATAAGCAGTCAGTGAAGGGATCTCATTCTTTCTAGCTTGCTTGTTTTTTCTCCACAGTCCTTGTTTAGCTCAGTAAATAGGATCTCATCCTCCCCTGCGTGCACACACGCCAGTGAGCCACGCAGCCTCAGGCAACAGGGAAGAATGAAGTGCAGTAATGTGCGTATAGATGGAGATCTAATGGCTCAATCCTGATGGTATTTCGTTGCGTGCACGCTCAAAAAACAAAATAATGGTGCTTGTTTTCTGAACTGACTTTTTATCTGTGATGAAAAAAATGTGCAACGTACTTGTTACACTGCAAAACAGCCGATTCCAGCCTCAAGTACTAGACACAACAAGTGATCCACAGGTGATAAAATACCACTTAATCCCAATGCAATTAATTTTTCAGGGAATTCTCATAAGTTTATTTGCAAAACTGAAAGTTACATTGTCATATTTTTTCTTTTAAGATTTTAGGCCAGTAGATTACATTCTTTGTGTAAATTGTCCTGCAGTGCTAATAAATAGTAAACTTCATAACTGCCTGCCAGCCATCATTAGTGAGTGCAACAGAGATGTTTGCACAAACATGTTTTCAGATGGTGTGCAGGGAGAATAGCTCCCTCATGCATAATTCAGATCTATTTAGAAGCAGACAAAGAACAAACTCAGTTGAAAAACATGCTTCTAACTAAAATGTAAATTTAAAAATCATTACCACTATTACTACGTGCTTCAACTCAACCAGGTCTCTCTTCCTTCTTTGCTGCAGGAGCGGATCTTCCTGAAGTTGACCAACTACATCTTCACAGCGATCTTTGTGGCTGAGATGACTATAAAGGTGAGACACCCTGGAGTTCCATTGGTTGACTTTCTAAAGCCCCATACAAATTTTTTCATAGATTTTAGTCATTTCAGCCATTATGTAATGGGATGCCATCGTCCCATGAGTTATCGATTGGCCAATCACAGACAAATTGATATCAGTGGATATGTGTCAAATATGTCGGAAATTCTTTTACATTACATTTAATGCAGAAAACAATAGTTGGAGTGGTTTGGAAAAGGCATCACATAAGTATTTATTTTATTTTTATTTATTCTGTATTTAAATGGTCTGCAATTGAATGATACTGAACATGCAGAACTGCAGTTTCTTATTTTTTTTTATTTTACCTTTTTAACAATGCAATGCATTGAATGCACAATGTATAATGTATAGTACTTTTAATTTTTCTTTGAATTTGTACCTTTGTAGTGTCATGTTAATGCCACAGGGCGCCAATTTTTCCCCACTAAAATCGTTGTTATTGTACATCCCAATCCTTTTTTTTGGCAAGACCCCATCTGCACAGCATTCAAGTTGTTCAGTACCTGACCAATGGGCTATCCTAACCTTAACTACTCAAGGTTAGTTGCTAACCTTAACCATAAGGGGCATGCCAATAAAGGACGTGGGAGTCATAACTCGGTCTAAAATCATTAATGGCGTCATAAATCCCATATTGGTCAGGTTCTGATAATATGGCCCATTACTACTTACGGTTATCATTCTAAAGTTTTCTCTTCATTCCTCCATAAGGTCATTTCTGAGTTCTGTTGTTACTCACTCAGTTGTCACTCTTATGCCACAAAATATTTGGTAGTAGTTCAGGACTCTTTGGTACCATGCCTCTTCGTTTGTCTCCAGCTTTGAAAGAAACAAGATGAAACATCTGTGTTCACTCACAATGTGCAAATTTTGCATAAGACGGAGAAACCCTTAGCAGGCTCCAAAAACCGGTTTGACACAAAGCCACAGAGAAAATACAGTCTAGCTGATACCCGCGTGAACTGTAAGCCCCCGAAATACAAATGAAACAGAGCTAAGAGGGAGGAAAGGGAGGAAGAGAGTGAGAGATTGAGACTCAAACAGACAGTGAACACACACAGTGCGCACACACTCAGGGCTGTTTCATAATGCTAAGCGGAGGATTGTCTCGCCAGTATTCAAATGGACCAGCTTTGAATGGAGGTCCATGCAGGCGTGGGCAGGAGTGAGCGGAGGCAGAGGGGAGGAAAGTTCATGGGTGTCACTCATTCAAAGCCTCTGTCTCTATTTTTGGTCCCAGTGCGATTGGCGGGCTCACGAATGTAAGGCGGCCTGCACACACAAACTCACAGTTACATGTTACCCTACAGCCGAAGTGAAGTTCTACGTAGCAACTACGTAGCAAAACCCAAGACTTTCACCCAAGAGGACAGTGTGTGTGTGTCCCCTGTAAAGCAAAGTTTAAGTTATAAGTAACTTGGAAAGGCTGTTCCTTGTATAACTACGTCAAGTTTTACATCACCAACATAACTACAGAGCAAAACTCAGGACTGTAGCCCCTGCGAACGGTGTTCATGTTCCCTCAAACCAAAAGTCAACAAAGTTATTTTAAGAAGTAAGTAGATTTAGTTACCTTAGTAGATTATTACTGAGTACTTAACTAAGTAGGAAAACCCAGGACTTTCACCCAAGAGGCCGGAGTTTGAGCCCCCTGTAAAACCAAAAGTTATTATTGTTAAGTGAAGTTTCGTATTTAACTACGTCAAGTTCTACATCACCAACGTAACCACAGAGCAAAACACAGGACTTAACCTAGACCGGTGTTCACGTCCCCTATGAAACCAAAACTATTGTTGTTTTAAGTTACCTTGTAATTTAAGAGGTAGGTATTTTAACCCAAACTCACATGAACTGCTGTATGAGGAGACAGTGATCCCTTTGAAGGGGGCCAAAGTCCTGGACCACTTAATATTCCAGACCAGTAACAAAGTATCGCTCTATCTATCCATTAACATTAATAATGATGTCATCATAATTTATATGTCATCGGGGAAGATTTCTGCAGCACAAGTACTTTCGCAATTGAGTACATTTTGTTTTTATCATTTATGTAATTCTACTTAAGATGATGGACTTGTAATGAGGTAGTCATTCTTGTATTGGTACTTTTACTTTAGCAAAGGATCTGAATATGTTTCCAAGCTCTGGTTGAATTACAAACTGAATGTTGTTTTCAAGTGAGAGGTATAATGTTGCATAAAAGACAGGAAGTATAATTTCCTCCATTTTTTAGGTATAACATTTAAATGCACTTTGTTCCCGTGCTGAATAGAGCAAGTGAAGAGTCAGTAAAAGTTATCTGGACTGTCACAGAGACCTGTCTTTGTCCATAAAGTTTGATCAGTATACAGTATACCGTTATGCATTCATTAGCATCAGCTAATGTGAATAATCGTGCTTCCATCTCCGTCTCTCTTGCTCTCTCACCTCTTCAGTTACATTAGGTGTTAAGAAATGCATGAAGCAAAAATAGCTGTCATGGCCTGATTTAATAAGTTTCAGCAACTTAAAAAAAAAAGTCAGCCAGTCTCTATTATTTTCTGGAATGCAAATTGCTTCATGGGCAGAATAAATGATGAGTGGAACATATAGAATTAGGAACGAGTCTCGGGAAAGCTTGCAGCTTTCATGCCAAGTAAACAATTGCTCTACAGAATCAATAAGCTTTGTATACAGGAACAAAAGTATTGATTCATAATGAAAGAAAAACATTTGTATATATTTTATGCCACTTAATTGGGGTTTATATTTCATTTTAGATAAACCATATTGGTACCGCAGCAGTTTATCCTTTGTGGTATCTGCTATTTTTAGAAAAGTACACTTTTTATGAAAAAAATTGTGATAATATAACCCCATTCATTTTCCTTACATATCTGCATTCCTCTATGCCCCATTTGTGTTCAGATTGTGGCTTTGGGCTGGTGTTTCGGGGAAAAGGCCTACCTGAGGAGCAGCTGGAACATTCTGGATGGGATGTTGGTGATGATCTCTGTTATCGACATCCTGGTGTCCCTCATCTCTACTAATGGTACCAAGATCCTGGGCATGCTCCGAGTGCTGAGGCTGCTGAGGACCCTGAGGCCACTGCGGTAAGTGGCTCTCCCGGGGACACTGAAATTTATAGACAAACGAACACAATGAGAAAACAGACGGCCACCCCTGAAACTGTTGATAGCAATCATAAAGTAAAGTCTTACCGTACAACACTTATACAAATCAATTCACCTTATTTTTCATGGCATCAAGGGTGACGCCATTCTAATCAATTCGTCATCCCCCTTTCAACTGAGAGGGAAAGCTAGTTAGCCATAGAAAGCTACGATATCAGATTGTATAATATGTTTGATGGGACTATAAATTGAGGAATTTTACAGCCTACACCCACCTCCTAAAGAAATATGCTAGCGTTAACGGCTACAGCTAAAGGCGCTAAACCTGAAGCACCCACCCAACCACAGATGGGTTTTTTTTGCCATAATGTGCATAAAGGCTGTTGACCCGGTGTTGTTTTGCCGCTCGCCTGTCGCATTTTATGTACAACACTGGTGCCGTTGTCCCCAGCCGCTGTTCTCAACGTGGCCACTTTGTCGTGTGACCCTCTTGGTGACTTTTAAAAAGCGACTAGAAACATATAAAGTACTTTTACAGGCAATCAGGGAAAAGGTGAGATCATGAATCAAACCCATCTATGCTGACTCCTTCAAGTAATCACAGTCCACGGCTCTTTGGGCTCCGGTCTGCCATTGTCTAAGTGTGGGCAGGCAGGAAGACACGGCTAGCAGTTGCAAGCTAGCCAGCAACCCCCCAACATGTTTGTTGCGAATCTAATTCGGCAAGTTGTCGAAATGCTTTCATTTACACATAAATAAAGAATATCAATCAAATTTGGTTGACATTTATTTCATTGAATTGTATTTAAATCTTCTGAGTTGCTAACTAGCTAGCTACTGGAAGTTGATAAGAAAGTTTAGCTGAAGTTAGGTGACGAAATATGGAAGAGAGAACTATTAAAAGTTTGCGGGGTGGAATGAGGTAAATAGGTTGATATACTTTGTGGAAAATAACCAAATCCATAAAAAGCAGATCTTTGTCTAAGCTCTGACACATACCACCTTGCAGTGTGTGCATTTGTGTGTGTGTGTGTGGAGGCATCTATTTTGGTTTGTGTTAATATGTATGTTATTGTCGGGGTGCACACAGTTGCACAGTTATGTTTATTTGAGCGGAAATAAGGCGGAAATCAACAATTTGGAGACTGTATTTGTATTTACATCTCCAAATTAGTGTGTGCGGGCGCAGAGGGAATTATGGAATGTGAGTCTTCACGTGTGCGCACTGTGTAGTCCTCAGTCTGTCCTCGCTGTATGTTCACGTGTGCCATTTGCATGTGTGTGGCGTCATGCTTGACTTGGCTCACAGCCGCATGCTTGCTGTCTCATCTCGTGAAGGGGAGCTCTCCGGGCTTTGCCCTCTTCTGAATATTTATCACAGTTCTCAGGAAGAGCACAAAAATCAAATATTCATTTTCTTCCTGCCAAATTTACCCACTAAACACCACTGATCTTTCCTGCCTTCTTTCTGCTTTTAGAACTTTCACCTTTGACATGAAAGTGAAATATTTTGCAGAGACTTCTTTCGCTCTCTCTCTGCCTTCAAACTGTTACTTTCTTCTTTAACTTCAACATTTGTGAGTGAACTAGGTCTGAACTTGTAAGTGCCTCGCATAATGTTTGTATATATTTGCAAGTGTTTATGCATTGTATGTGATTGTCAGTTGGGATCATAATAGATCAATAGGCCCTAAGTGAAATAACACAGGAGTTGTGTTTTTATCTGCTTTTTGCTATTGAGCTATGAAAACTGCAAGCATGCCAACATATGTGCGCTTGTTTGGGAGGGAAATTGAGACCCTGGTGGCTGAGAATGAGAAAGAAAAAGATGAAGAAATAGAAAAGAAGAAGCAGAAACATGTACTTGAAGCAGTTCATTTCTCATTATTGCACTTGGATGACATTAGCTTATTTGGGTTGCAGATAATAGTATGTTTGAGAGAGTTTACGTCTCAACGTTGCTAAAAAGTCAGACATTTATTCGAATTTTAATCATAGACTGTTTATAAACTGTTTATGGACAGCTCCCCAAAAGTGAGGCCCAACCATCTCAATCACCCCTTGGTGGCTGGATGAAGTTTAGGTCATAAACCCCATCTCCTCCACATCAAGACATTTTTCCCAAAGATGATTTCTGTCAAACAAAAACAAGCTTAAAATAAAGACATTTTTATAAAAGAATAAATTTAATCTATATGTCTCATTTACAATTTTGCCAAATACAGATCATTTGAATTAACCACATTCTATAGAATAAATGAATGAATGACTTGGCTGATGTCAATAGTCTCATGACATCTAATCAGTGATTGTGTAGCATGGGGAGCCTCCACTACTGGTAACAATTATAGGCACTTGGAAAAAAGTTGTATATACAGATTCCATTTTATTCCAAACAAAAGTTCTCCAATGATTTATGGTATTTTAACTACTGCATAAGACATTTTGGAGTTTGGAGCCTACTTCGCGGAAATTTTCAAATTGGCCATTTGTGTACAATTGAATTTTTATCACCATTTTGTTCACCACCAGTCTCCAAGTCACCAGTGTATACATCTTAGATAGCGAACAGATCCAACTTTTGATAAAAATAGATTGGGGTTTGTGTTGTATTGTAGCTCCACAAATGTTACTTCACTACTGAAACAGCAGTGATTCCACTCTACGTTGACCAGACTGAATTATCTCTTAACAGGGTTTTAAGCACCTGCAGTACACTATTACTTAGCCATATAGCATACCCACAGCAGCACACTAATGGCTTAATATGCTATAGCCTTTAATGCTATGTGCCTCCTTTTGGATTGAAAGCTAGAAGTATCTTATAAAATGATTTAACAGTATTGCTTTCGTTTAACTCATCCACAGCCTCAGCGGAGGAGAAAGCCAAGCAACCAGCTTATTCCTCTTTCTTTTTCTCTTTCTTTTGCCTTCCTCTCCTGTTTTGCCTTCGCTCACTCTTCCTGTCTTCAGGCTGTCTTCCTAATCCCACTTCTCTCTGACATTTTGCATTTTTCTCAAACTGAGGACTTCACTCCCGAGAGAATCGGTTGCCCTTTGCTCTCGAGAATATTTCCCCGCAAACTCGAAATTTGTCCAATTTCCGCTTGTAATTGCTACATATTTTCTAATCTGACTTTAAAACCTTCCCTACTCGACATTAATACAGCCTCAGCCTGGCTGCCCTCTGGGGATTAAATAAGAGGATTCAGCAGCAGTTAGAATCAGGTAATCTTTTCAAGTGCTCAGTTTGTCACAGTTGCACCAGATCTAATTAGAAAGCCCCTTGTTTGACAGCAAGTGCGCTCTTTAATGTCACATTAACATTTCACTTGTGAGTGATCAGCATGCTAGTTTTATACTGCAATCAGTGCTAACTAAAGCACACTCTGAAGTATGTTGAAGTGTGTTCTGTGGAGTATCTGCTTATTCTTTTGCTGCCATGCCTGTTGCCACACAGTCTGCTGCTGCTGTTCCTATAGCTTTTCAAAAGAGCCTCATGCAACATGTTGTCCATCAAGGACAAAAAGGCAGCTCAGTCCTTCGGATCACACATTACTCGCAAAAACCAAAATGTTTCCACACGCTGCTGTTTTGCATATGAAAAACCCCACGCCGACCTCTCCGCGTCTTTACATCGTGTTCTCCTTTTGAGCTCCACTCTGACAAATACGCTGAAGTGAAAAGGCTTATTAAGGAGCTGAACGAAGGAGAGACGAGCCTCTTATTCGGAGTCAATACACTCTGATGATGTTGTACGTGAAGGACACACACTGCGATGGGCTCCTCTCCGTAAAGTCTATTTGCATATGACACGAAAAAGAGGATGAGGAGGAGCTGGGTGGAGGGAGGGAGCCAGAGGGAGAAAAGTTAGCGCTCTTCTTCTAATCTACCTCCCTGCATAATTTCATAGCGGCTCACAGCGTGTCCTTGTTTTGTGTGCTGTACAAAGAAGCGAGGAGCGATGCACAGCACCTGCACACATGCACCACCCATCTCAGCATATCCCTCACACTGAGGAATGAGAACAACAAGTCGGGAAATAAGTGGCAGGCGTTCCCACAGTGCAAACACTGGTGTAATTAAAAGACGCATGGAGATAGAAATAGGGAATAGAGGGAGGAGAGGAGGGCTGGTAGGTAGCAGGGATATAGAGGGAATAAAAAATGAGGCAGCTGCTATTTTCTTGCTTTTTTTTTTGTCTAAACTTTGTTTCCCGCTCAAGCTCGCTCTGTAAATGTCTCCCCTGCTTATAAGCCGACAGCTATCCTCTCTCTTCAGCTGTCAAAGTCCAACACTCACTGGTCCCGTATCCGTCTGTAAATAAGCAAAATGGAAAGTGTAAGCAAAGGAGTTCAGGTGTCACACAAACATACGACACCAATTCCAAAAAAGCTGGAATGCTGTGTAAAAAAAAGAAATTTGAAGTATTGAAGTACATTTTTCACAGATTCCCAACTTTCTTGGAATCTGGTTTCATTGAGGAATGTTAACTATGTGTTCACTTAATCAGCACTGTCACATACACAGTGTCAAGGTGAAACAATATACAAACTGATACCAATACCATCATCGATTCTTCTTATTGGTCTGATTCCAAATGCTGCAGAGACATGAATTCCACCAATTATGTTTCCTCCAAGGTCTGTTTCCGTACATTCAGTTTCAACAGTTTACGTTCACAGGTGTCTCTCAGCTTAGAAAAGAGAAGTTGTGGAAAGCTGTTGTCTACACTGCAACTTTTGGCACCTCTTGAGTATCACCAGAGCTTTGTTTTGTCACAAATTGTAGTGCTTTTAGCTAAAGTTTATGTGGAGGTGAGATGGAAAAGCTATCACGGAATAGAAGATTTCAGGAAAAATGGATCAAGTTTTACTTTGCTTGTCAGGAGACGGATGCATTTATATGGTTTATCTCCAAGCAGGTGAAACTGGTGCTCAAGGAATTAAATGTTAAACACCAATCACAAACCATACGACAAGTTAATGGGGGAGGAGGACAAAGGGTGAAGAGTTTCACCAAGGCTTGTCTGCCAGACAGTTAGTTCTCTAGATATGTGGTAACCACCAAATGATACTTATAGCTTAAAGTTAATTCCACGTCAGTTGGGCCCCTGGAACATGTGTACTAAGGACTTCCGACGGCTTCTTCTAGTTCAGTGCTTTGCTTAAAAGGATTTCATCGTACGGCTCTTCTAGACTTCTTGGTGACGTTCTAAAAAATACCCGCTGGTTTACAACATTTCTTTACTGATGTAAGTTTATGGAAAAACGTCTTTCAGGGCCCGATGGCATCACATGGGCATCAAAGTCTGCCAAACTGGGAAACTTCGCTGAACGGGACGGGGTGGGAGTGACTCAGGGTCCAATGAGTTCAGATCGGAGTAGAGGGTCACTGGGTGTCAGCTACAAATAGTAACTTCAACATTTGATTAGTATTTTTTTTTTTACAATCCAATTTACTTTTAATAACTCCTGATATCAATTCCAATAGCCCTTCCCTAAACACACACATAAACCTTGAGATGATGACATCATCATCATATGACGGCTGAGGCGGCAGGTCAGCCACAGGGGGGATTAGACAATAAACAAAGCTGTTGGTCAGCCCTGACCTCACAAAGGGAGCGCAGCAGGTGTAATTAATGGATACACCTCAGTGGGGAGGGGGGGGGTTCCTAGGCTGCAGCTGGCTGGTCGATGAGGTGTAGGTGGTGTTGGGTGACATAAAAGTGCCACTCGGTGACACCGGGTGCAAACCTCTGGGCCTTCCCTGTGGCCTGCCCTCACCTCCGGTTGTGGGCTTGATGAATGACTGCAGAGGTGTGTGTGTCCTGTTATACACAGCTGATGCATCATCCTGTCGCACACACACACACGCCCCCCGTGGACCCCCTCTCATGCATCGTAATGCTACCATTAATATTTCTAATGAGAAACAAACAGCAACAGACTCGCAAAAACAAAGTCACCTGCTTGCCGCAATTACACTCACACGAGCGCATGTTAGCAAGCAACGATGAATATGATGATGCTGCTGCTGCTGCCAGTGTGAACCCCACGTGCACCGCACTGCCAGAGGGGGAAACACAGACAAGCTCATATTTAATTCAAACAGCCAGTGAGGGCGAGTCTGCCACAATCGAACGGAGCGACAACAGGCTGATAACAAAAGTGACACAGAAGCACGATGACACAGAAGCACGATGACAAAGCTGCGCGTGACTCGTTTGACAGGCACAGTTTGGAGAAATTTGGGAGAAAAACAGGTTTTAACTCAAAGGCTTAGTTATATTATTGTAGATGGCACACGCATTGCTACAGACACTGCAGCCGTTATAGGCAGTATTTTTTAAGATGTATCACCTATTAGCTTCTATTGGGGGTGCTCCAGTTTGTGAACATCATTATTATAACGATTTTGGTCAATGTTAAGATCTCAAGTATTTGACATGATTTTTTTGTGGATTTTCTTAAACTTGATACATAATGATACTGAAAAAGCACAAAAATAAATGTAACACAATTAGGTAGATAAAACATTCGGATATGGGAACATGATGGCCATGCACATGCTCAGTTTTGTCTGAAAAGTTGTTGCAGCAATTTTGGAGTAGAGACCATTTGTAACACTGAAGGCTAAATGTTACAATCTTTGACCATTTGAGAATTGATAATTGGATTTTTCTATGGGTTTCCTCATGGTCCATGATGATATTTTAGAGTGTTTTTTATTTTATTTGCCATTGACCATGAGGAAACCCATAGAAAAATCCATGCTGTGATCTGGTTTCAAAACTTTTTACACTTTGAAAATGTCCGCATATATAATAAAGTACACCTCTGTTCTGAAAACTGCTGAGAACCCCATTATTGTTAATACAACTACATAAAAAAGCCATAAATCTTTTGAATGCCCTACATCTCTAGTTGGTGCTTGTTAAGTTTCATGTGCATGTGGTTATCCTAGCGGTCACAACAGGTCATTTTATACAGTAAGGTCAAGCCAATTTATGCATCTCTAAGTCTGTTTAGGGACCACAGAATCCAGAAACATTCAAATAAAACAGGCAAAAATAACACATTTACACTGCATAAGAAAGTAGTGCATGTCTTTTTCCTCTTACTGCATGGGATAAGCTACAAAGGGTTACCATAGAACTAATTTTCTTTCACCAAAACGTTGGTCTTCTAGTTACATTTGATACCAGTTTTCTTCACTGTAGCATTAAAAACTGAGCCTCTGGAAGAAAAATGTCGACAAGGCCCTGAGGGATTAAAAATAGGCACCTCACCAAAACACAATGTTTATTACAGATTTATGGCTCGAAAAATCTTGAGACACAGTGCTGCATCTAAAATAAATCTTGAGGTTCCCAGCTTGACCTGCTCTCTCCTTCCAAAGACCCCCTGCTACCCATAAAAGAGGCGAAACTAATGTGGGGTGGATAGAAAGTCTCCTCCAGACAAAAAAACAAAACACTTTAACTGAACTTAGATTCTTGCCGTTGCAGAAGAATCCAGTGCAAAAATGGACTCATACCAGCACCACTGCATCAATCTTCACAGCACACCCTTGCAGATGCAGCTGCTGAACACTAGTGCCCTCTATAGCTCAGCAGCGGTACTGCACCCCAGCAAGGTTTTCAGCAGAATATCAGAGTGCAAAGTGATGAGGTGTAGCCATAGGCTCGTTATTCTCTGATCAGGGCTATTGATCAGTGGCCTTTTGTCAGCCCTGGCCTTTTATTATCTCATGTCTTCTCTTAATGTGCTATTGACTTCCCTTCACTCAACTGTCTGCTCAGGGGAAAACATACAAGGCAGACAAAGACCGATAGACAGAGGCAGAGTAGATTATCACCTTGACAGCCTCTTTACTAGTGTAGCATTGTTTCTGTCCTTCGGGCCTTTTCATGTATCTCCACATCATATTAGCTTCACTGTGTGTGTGTGTGCGTGCTGTTTCATCCGTGTGCTCATGCACGTACATCCGTGTTTTCTGCATGAAAGCCGGTGCAGCTGAGTGTGCGTGTGCATCGGCAGGTTTTTACGCACCATGTGTGTGTGTATGTGTGTAAGTGTGTGTGTGTTTGTGTTTTACCCCGTCGGAGAAGTTCAGCTGCAGTGCAGTGCTGTGCCGGGTGCCATGCTGATGCTAATTAAACACCCTCATCAGTCCATTGGCTTAATTAGATGTGTCTGTTTCCTTGACTGCAGAAATGAAAGGAGACAGAAAGAGAAGTGAAAGAGAGAAAAAGATGTTTTGTTTTGTTTTTTTTTCTTCGGGAGTGAATGAAAGAGATGTTGATTTGGATGTATGCCAACAGGTGTTTGGGTTTGAAAAGTTCTGAAATGTCAATGTCACAGAAGAGAAAGGGTTTCTGATGATGATATAATGTATTATAAACATGCAACATGTTACAATCCGTCTATAGATCTGTATCATTATAGTTATAGGCAATCTAATAGTCGTATTATAGTCATGTATCGTATATAAGTTATGCATAAAATGGCGTGTAATAATGCATTATAACAATATAATATATTACAAATGTAAAAAAAAATTACACTCCTGCAAACAAAATGTTAAGCACATAAAGCATTATGATGAGTAATCATCATAATGTGTGTGTGTGTGTCTGTGTGCGTGTGCGTGTGTGTGTGCGTGTGTGTGTGTGTGTGTGTGTATAGACAGGGCGAGGGCCTGGGGGTTTGTGGGGGTTGTGTGTTGGAACGCTGCAGGCATCCCTGCTCCATCTGGTACAAGCTGTAAGTGACCTAAGAGTGCCATGCACAGGCACACATACACACACAGGCGGTGAACTAATATCCTATCCTATGCTGTGTTTCAGTGTGATCAGCAGAGCCCCGGGGCTGAAGCTGGTGGTGGAGACTCTGATGTCATCACTGAAGCCCATCGGCAACATCGTGGTCATCTGCTGCGCCTTCTTCATTATCTTTGGCATCCTGGGGGTACAGGTGAGAGATGGGGGGGGTTAGGGTTAGACAGAAATAATGAGAGAACAAAAAGTGGTGAAATCCACAGTCTGGACAACTATGACACAGAACAATTCTCCTAACTTGTTTCAACAGTTTGACATGTGCCAAATATTTCTCCCGATCTTTACTTTCTTCCATCTAATCTTGGTAGCACATCCATTATGACATCTTCGCAGAAAAGCAGCTTTTACTTTTCACTCTCCACCTTATAGCTCATACACCAGGACATTCATGTACACTTATTTCATCACAATGGGGATTTCATGGCTAACAGCCCAAGGACCAATCCATCCCAACGAGCTATGTGTCCTTGGTGTACTTCAGGCTCTTGCTATTAGCATGTTTATGTCCATTAACCATCTGTCCAAGTACAGCAGTGTCACAAAGGGTTAATGGCTGAGACGATACTATGAAGCAGTGATTGAAAACTGTCACGCATTGAAGAGCTTCCACGGAGTTCACTGCACCACCTTTAACCTTAATGTTGACACTACGAGCGTAGTCATTCAGTGAGCTATAACTTTTGATATATTTCATACCAAGCAGCCATTGCTGTCTTTTGCAATTTTCCAGGAACTACTTTTGGAAGACCTGAATCCCAACGAGAATCCTAACCCTTAGCTTTTAAGACTTGATCGTCACGGCAGTTCGGCAGTTTTAAATATACATATACTGTACATACAGCAGCTGGTTAGCTTAGTTTAACAGAAAGACTGGGAACTGGTAACCTGGCACTGGCTAAAGGTTACAAAATCCTTAACACTAGAACTACCACCCTCACCTTCCACATGTACGTAATTCACAACACAAAACAATCATTATTCTACTAATAAAAACAATATAATGTGATGTTAAAAAAAAGTAAAAATGGCATCAGTTGTTCTACTTCATGTGTAATGGCAGACTGCAAACCATCTTTCTAGGTGTATAGTGCCACCTATTCTATCAGATGTATTTATCAGCTATAATATAATTTTCAGAGAAATAACTATACAAATTTTCCATAAACCTTCCAATATTATAATTTATCGGCCTGATATGTCTTGCATCCATGTAATGTAGTTTTATAAATCAGATGTCTGGTCTGTGTTTTTCACCCCAGCTCTTCAAGGGGAAGTTCTTTGTATGTCAAGGAGAAGATGTAAGAAACATTACCAACAGGTCAGAATGTGAGCGTGCCGACTACAAATGGGTAAAACACAAGTACAACTTTGACAACCTGGGACAGGTAAGGCCTCAGAACTGCCAAGATTTCAGATGAATAAATACATAAACGAATGTTAACACTTCCTCCCTTTCTCTGTCTCAGGCCTTGATGTCTCTGTTTGTCCTGGCGTCAAAGGATGGCTGGGTGGACATTATGTATGATGGACTAGATGCTGTAGGAGTTGACCAACAGGTAAAATATATTCAAGTTTTCTTATGTCCATATCCCATATTATATCAACATCATATCAATATAGCTAAAGATAATCATAGATAAGCATATCCTTCATAAAAGTGGCAGCCCATGGCCTAGAGGTTAGATAATCGGGCTTGTGGGTCTGTGGTTCAAATCTCTTCACTGATCAAATTCACTATTCTTTTATTGTCAAATTATCCGATTCCATTCATTAAAACAACATGACATGGAATTATTGTTTGTGTGGATTTCACTTCTACACCACAACAGGCAAACATCAACACAGAGTAAAACAAGCCAGCAAATATTACTTACTAGTCCAACCTGCAAGTCCACCTCAGTGTCTGTCTGCAGCTTTTATATGAGAAGACTCCCTTACCAGTCTGCTATCTTGTCTGGCAGCCTCTTGCTCGGTCACTATCCTTTTTTCCATTGTTATTTTCTTTTGTCAGCCTCCTTTTCGTCCTTTTGTCCGTAGAGGCTGCTGTACCAAGTTCAGTTGAGTACTGGCCTGGCTCCAGTTCCAGAATGGGAAGGGAGCTTTGGACCACTAGTTTCTGTCTAAAGCTCCAGTTGCTGCGAGTAGTCCTGGCAGCAGCACTAACTGAGTTAACTGGCTGCAGCTGTCGTTAGCTGCAGTTAGCAGTTAGCTGTACTTTACTTTTTTAACATAGATAATAAAAAACAAAACAACTATGGACTGTCTCCATAGAATTTATATTTAAATGGCTGTCTGTACGACTTATGGGTAGTATGTTGTCACAGTAACTTCTAAAACAGTCATGATTTCGTCATATATAATTTAGGCTTCTACTGTAAATTTCTACAAAATCCCTTGTATCCTGTGCTTGTTTCAGCCCATAATGAACTACAACCCATGGATGCTCCTGTACTTCATCTCCTTCCTGTTGATCGTGGCCTTCTTTGTGCTCAACATGTTCGTGGGCGTGGTGGTGGAGAACTTCCACAAGTGCCGGCGCCACCAGGAGGCCGAGGAGGCCAAGCGCAGAGAGGAGAAGAGACTGAAACGCATGGAGAAAAAGAGACGGAGTAAGGAGAAGGAGCTGGCTGGTCGGTAGTCTTTCCACATCTTTCTGAGTCCTGCTTGATTTGAGCCTGAGCCTTCTTTTTGCTTTTTTGCTTTTTGATTTGGTTTGGCCGAATCCGGAAGAACGCAAATAGTGAGCTAGTACCAACTAGAGTTGCGACTCTGCGGTAGAACCTTTCCCTTCATCCTCTTGTCCCTTACCCGGAGGACATCTGGCTAGTTTTTTTATAGTCCAGTGGTCAGTCTAGCACTGCAGACTCAGTTACAGACTGTGGATGCTCTTCTTCAACATGAGCACCAAATTGATCAAGCTGGATGTTGAGAAGAGCTTCCATAATCAGCCAATTTGCAGAGCTAGGGCAGCTGACCGCTGGTGTAAGCCCTCCCCTCCCATCCTTTCCCTCCTCCCTTACCTTGCCTGGTCTACCGTAGACGCCGTGCTTGGGATGGCCCCATGGAGCATGCCCAGTGAGTGCTGACAGACGGGGCTTGCATGGTGGTGGGTATACAGAGCTAGAGGGAGGGGGAGTTGTTGATCATTTAATCGCCCTAAACGAAAACGAAACAACCCCCCTCCCTTCCCCTCTTATGCATGTGGTTTAGTACAGCCGCAGGGGCAGGGATAGGCTGAAATCTGGAAGAAAATGAAGCTAAGCTGTAGCCGAGATCTGAGATCACTTTGGGTGAAATTTGTAGGAGTTAGCGTTAATTCCCTGCCCGTTCCCCCTCCCCTCCGGCTGTATAGGAGTTGGTGACAAACTGCTTGGTTTGGTTTTTTATTCTTTCCACTGCCTCCTATATGCAAGAGCACAAGTGCTAGCATTCAACTTTTTTTTAAATTTAGTGCCTATGATTACAGTATTTTCCCTTACTTAACCCTCTGAAGCCCATGTTTCAGGGCGTTTTACTCACGGTGTCTTTGTTTACTTCGTCGCAATATATATGTCCTCCCCCTCTATGGAAACAGCACAATCATGGCTAGATGCACAGATCATTTAAAAATGTGTTTTGTATAGTATAACACAGTTTGAATGCCATAAATCATAAAAAAAGAAAATGTGAAACTTGAATTTTTTTGATAAATGAGACATGCAGAATTTATTTGAAGCTTTCATTTGTTTGGGATCCATTCAAGGAACGTTGGAAAGTCTGACGAGGCCTGTTTTTAAATGTTTTGCCGATGGAAAAATAAGGGTACTTTGATAACTGTTTAAAGTAAACATTGTTTGTCACGCTTATCAGCAGGTTTTGTGGTTCAGAGGGTTAATAAAAAGGCACTTTCTTTTTTAAATTTGTAGAAGGAGCAGTGGACAATATTGGTTTCCTAAAGCTGAGAAAAAACCTTTGTATCCGTCGATATGACATGATGATATTATTTGATATATAGGACTGTTTTTGTCCAACTCTTGAGAAATACAGATGGAAATTGATCTTCCTTTTTCAGGAGGTGTCTGCCAAGGGTATTCGACCGATCGAGGAACTCTCCCCGACCCTTGCCCATTCAGTCTTACACATGTACACTTTACAACCCAAGAGGCCTTTTTTTCTTGAAATCACACAAAACCTTTCATATTTCGGAGTTCGTGTCATTTTTTGCTTTTTCCTCTTCCAATTTTTGGTTGGAAAGTCTCTCTGCTGGCTTGGTGTTTTTATGCCAGGAAATCTTTTTTTATACACAGTACTGTTTAGGGGAAAAAGGGCTAGAAGTTGGTTTATCAGCAAAACATCAACACACAAAGGCAAGGTTGCCAATAAAAGGAGACAACTTACTGGTGCAACTCAATAGAATAGTTGGTTAGGTGGTTGTTAATGCTTTGTTTGAAAACTTTGGAAGTCAATGGCTTCCTGATGGGTACAAAACGAAACAGTATTAATCCAAAGAAGTGGACTCAGAATCACTGGAAAGACAAAATATAGGAACATAAACCAGCTTAATCTTTCGTCGCTTCCTTCTGGCCTTACTCCATCCCTCTTTCCCTCTTTCTCTCTCTTTGACTCTCTCCTGTCTCAGTCATCCTTCCTTCCTTGCTTTCTTCTGCCTGTCCCTGACTAACACGGTCTCATTCCTCTAGATTTATTGGTTCCGGGGGTGAGTTGGGCCCTCTCTGAAGGCACATTGAAAGGTACAGAGTTTCCAGCATGTTTTGTGTGTCCCTTTAAACCCCCCACCACCACCGACCACGACCACGCACCATGGTGGCTAGGGTTCTAATCTCAATGATCACGGGAGGTAGGGCCCCATCCCGCGTCCCCGCCCCCCTGCCTCTCTCCCATCAGCTCTCAGTCTGCTGGACATGCTGTTACCTGTTTTCTCTGTCGTGGCTTTGTCTTTCACAGCTCTTCCACACCGTCCGCGATCCATCCACAGTCCACAGCACTGCACCGCTGCACCATCACAAGAGAAGAAGTCTCTATTTAGGGTGGCAGGGACACTCAGATGGGGACATGGTGAAACAGGGATAGAGTATTGGACTTGATTGTGTGCAAAGGAATCCAGGGTGTCTTTTTCTTCACAAACCAAGTGCACTTTAGTCCTACAACTTTTCAGTTGACATTAGGTAAATCCAGCTTATCACATTGGGCCTTATTTTCGTTGTGATAGCCATCTTTTCTGTTGGTTAAGATAATTGCTGAGATCTCAGAAGTGTGACAGGGCAAGAGATATGAGCATTAAGATTATCACAAGGCTGAAGCTTTGATCTTTCCAGCAGGTGCTGAAATATTTGGTCCTCTTAAATACTGTGACTGTCCTCTTAAAACCGTGACTGTCTAAAAAAGAAATGATCAGCAATCCATTCGGTAGTTGTCGAGGCATTTCAATCCGAACCTGACATTGCCATCCTAAGAGCCATGTGACAAAATACAAGATTTATACCCTTATTCCATCAAATCAGCTCTCATTCTTGGACCTGCTCCATTTAGGTTCTTGGAACCTTGGTGCTATCTAGAAAACCAGCATGCTTTTTCAAGCAATCAAGGATGCTTCATCAATGGAGGTCTTTGCACAATGCACAACCCAAGAAAAGAGGTTGCAAAACAGTAGTTGGTATTGATTAACTGCAGGTTTTTGTTCTGCTATAACATGTATTTGTTTTTTATCCAATAATCAAAATTAGACCAACTAATAAAGATAAGAAGACATTAAAAACTAAAACTGCAGCCTGTAGAATTGGACATACCCAAACGTACAGCTCTCTCTGAATTCCATTCAAACTTTTTTTTATTTAACTTTTAAGAATATCTGTCAGTTACTTCTTGAAATCCACATGAACAACTTTCACAGCAATGTGAATAAGACCTACCCAGAGCACTTACTTTAAATGAAAATGTGTCACTTTTTAAGCTGGATCACCCATTACTCCTAGAACATTTAGTGCTAGAACAGGAGTAAATGCCAGGAGTTGTGTCAGTGTAGCAGGTTCTGCATCGGTGTCCCATGTATTTCAGGAGAAAATGAGAGCAGAGGATATTAATGTTTGTGGAAAATTGTAGCTGCCACTCTCATAATAGTGACAGAGAACCGCTTCTGAATGAATATAGAGGAAACACAGAAACTAGGTGCGCTAACGAGAACTGAACCCATTCCATGTTGGTGGAAAGGGGGTATAAGAGTCTATAGTCACAGTAGCAGCTCTGTGAGACTCAACTTAGGTTCAGTTGTCGTTTGATATATCCATCTTAGTGAGGCATGTCAGTATACTGACACGCTAAACTAATAGAAGATAATAAAAGTAACTGACACCAAACACAAAGTACAACTGAAGTTGATGAGAATGTATTGAATTTGATAGTATTTGGTCATCAACCAAAGTCGAAATTTTGACCTGACGATGGAGCCAAAGGGATAAAAGGCATCACCAAAGTTATTAGGATTCATCCAGTAGGGGGCACACTATGAGCGTAGCACTCAAGTTGTGTAGATCCAAGTTTAACTGGGAAGTTCGGTAAACTGTAATGGATCCTTAAAATGGACAGTTCATGTAGTCATTTTGCCATATGGCTTAATTTTTTATTTCAAGTAAGCTTGGGACCTTTCTGATAATCTGGCTGCTTGTGTTTGTTGCCTATCTGACTTGCTGAGTATAAGGTTGGTATTACCTCCACAAAGGGGTTTTCAGTTCCGTTTCTTGGTTGGGATCTAAACTTAGTCAAAGGGTTTAACATGGGCCAAGGAAAAAAATACATTTTGAGCAGAATAATGATGCAAAAACCCTTTTTTTCACTTTCATTAACATCACAATAGAGGCCATGGCCTGGGCGGAGGTCTGCACTCTCCGCGTTCCCTTCTTGTTACCAACAGGAATGATGCCAAAGCTGTAATAAGGCCCACGTTTTGATAAATAGCTTGGCTTGTAATTTGAGATCACAGCTACATTAAAGGCAGAGATTACAGAGCTTGATCAGGTTGTACAAATGGTGCCATCTTGAATGAACAGATACTCTCTTTGACAACTTTCTTTAATAACATCTTCTATTAAAGGTCACTGGCCTCCATTAAAGGGCATTGGACCACAGAAATTCAATCAAGAGCATTCTGTTATTTCTCATTGAGTCTGTGCACGACTCAGGAGCTTAGTTTTAGACACCCAGTGCCAAAATATGTAAATGTGATCACAGTAAATTAAACTGCAACAAACTCTTATGAGAGTATCTAACTAGTTTTTCTAACTGCAGTCTCCAAAGCTTTGGCTCCAAATAGCTTGTTTCTTATAAAGAGTTCTTAGATAATTTGTTTTGTAGAGAACAATCTATTCCTAGTTAGATGTGCATCAGTAGGATACCATTATTAAATCATGAGATAAAATAGAGTCTAGGCTCTGGCCAACTGAATAAATTTTCTTCGCCTAATGGCGGATTTACTACAACACACTGTGTATAAAGGTCACAGCAGTACAAGTTGTTATTAAGCGAGAGCACAGCAGGTTTGTTAACAGCAGTTGGCTCTTGTTGGGCATAAAGGTCATCTCGGGTCGGTCTGACCACTCTGACTGGTGTGCATGCACACGTGGTTGATTTGTCGCAACTTGTTTCCATGGCAATCTGGTCAAAAAGTATTGTAATGATAGGGTGAAGCTGCTGAGAGGTGTGTTAGATGATGACAGCTCCTTCCCTAACTCTGCAGTATAAAGGTTTGTGTGTGTGTGTAACATATATTACCAGGTGCACTGTCTGCTACATGGCCACATTCCTGGATGGCACTTGTCTGTGCTGGATTGTATTTTTGGGGGGTACGCGTGTGCCTGTGTGTGCATATGTGATTTTGTCAGGGGGCAGATGGTTGCAGAGCAGGTCGTAAAATATGCAGGAGCAGCTCTCATCCCTAGATCCCCACTCCTCCAGGTCTGGATGACTGAGGTGAGCAGGACCCCTACATCCCTTTATTGATCCTATGCGGCATTTCACAAGTGCATGCAGTATTTTGATATTTTTACCCAAAGTGCCAAGAACACAACACACACACACATAGAATACGGCAACCACAAAGCGTGTTGTGTGTGTATTTGTGTAAGGATGATCAACACTCAAAGAAGAAGGTGTTTGTGTGTGGGTGAGCATGCGTGCAACGCACAGTGCATTTGTGTCTGAACGTGTGAACTCTTATCTTTAGCCCTGCACTGGTGCAGCTTTTTCTAGAGGCTACAAGGAGGGTAGGAACAAGGAGAAGAGATTATGGAGGAGGTGCAATAAGATTATGACTGAGGATTGAGAAAGCAGGACAGATCATAGACTGAAAATTGTAATGTACTTTTATAATTCAGGTCATACAAATTGAGATGCTAATTTGGCTAGAAAAAAAGCTGGATAAAATTAAAATATACTAAACGGAAAGAAAATAAAAGCCGATCCCTTCAACTTTTTGTACAACTAGATGCTGTGGACTCATGTTCTCATAGACTTCTATACAATTTTTGCAACCAGTGGAGTCACCCCCTGCTGGCCATTAGAAATAATACAGGTTTCTAACCCTAACCCTAACCTTAACCTTGTACATTGACAAATTGCTACCACAGTAATGCAACCGTTGCTGTAAATGCACCTTGCTAACCAAGCTAGCAACTAGCTATTCTATCTAAATATGGTCACTTCCTAATCACTTCTGGTCCGAAAAGTCCACGATGGTGGAAAAAATGCCAAAAATCAAGCTTTTAAAATTGTACTCCACCAACCAGTTGGTGACATCACAGTGGTGACATCCATTATTTCTATAAAGTCTATGATATAGATACTTTTGATTTCCGATGTTGGTGGACAACCACTTTATTTTTTTTTACCTAGTATTACCCAACACTGAATATCACTATGCATACTGATTTAACAGGACAAACGTTCAAATGCAGTGTCATTTCAAAGGTCACTTTCAGGGACCTGGAAGACTTGCATCCTGACTAGGAATTAGCTGATGAAGGACTTGTGACTGGACTTAAAAACAGCTCTGAATCTCACTCACACATACATTTAGAAAGAAGGACTAAAGAAAAGAAACGTGTAAGAGGTTGAAGGAAAACGGTGGTAATCATGTTGACACATAAAGAAAAATCTCAACCATACACTGAGGTAGACATACATGCGCTCTGACACACAATGAGCCACACACAGAACCAGGACAGCATAGTTCCCTCAGGGTTAATGGGAAGTGTCTCCCTGTTTGAGCTGACTTGTTGTGTTGAGTCATGCATTCTGCAGTCAGAGTCAGCTGCTTGTGACAGACACATCAGGAGAAGCTACAGTACACTGCACATGATGTATGCTGCAAATTGTAAATATAGTTTCGTATTATTTCCCTCCTCAGTGAGCTATCAGAGATATCATGCTGGATATGTTGACAGACAGAAGCTAGTATCAGGGTAATGATGCGCTCAGTGTTTCTGCACTAGTCTATAGGCTGATGGCTGCTGTGTGCAGCAGTAGCAGGATATGTAGTGGCAGTTTCTCAGAAGTACACCACTGAGAAACAATATATAACCCAATGCAATCTGGAGTTGCATATAGAGTAGATTTCAGCAGAAGAAATTTATGAATTATACAACCAGACCTCACAAAATTATGTGAAATAACCACGTTTATTTTAACACCAGAGTACGTGCTGGCAGCACGTAATGTCTATAAAATACATGCCAGCAGCACCAAAACAATGCCAATGTAAAATATGTGATTTAAAGGGGTTACTTATAGTACTAATTCTACAAATATTAATGTAAGATGGGGAAAAAATCCAGATCTTTACATTGGACAGGCTAGAACTTTATAACACGTGTTGAAGTCTTTTATATGAACACGTTAGTTCGAGAACGTTTGGTCATAACACATGGTTAACAGCCACCAAACTTATACCGTTGCCTTGAAATGCTGTTTAAGCAGAGGACTTTATTTTCCCAGTTAAAATTTGTTGGAAGTGTAATTGCTGCTGGAGTATATTTGTTTGGAACGGTTTGAAGTGCCACACTCTTGTTCTGCATGGAAGTTGCATGTAGGTGGTTAGGGTGGATGGTGGGTGTACAAAACACAAGACTTTGACATCCAAGACAGGCAATCACATTCTGAGTTCTGTGTGTTGATAAGTTTTAGGCAACAGAATTACACTGATACATTCTGTTTTTGGCTAAATTATATGTTGTATGTAAATATTAAACCGAACCAGAATCTATCTGTTAGATCGAAGATCTTTCTAAAAATCTAACTCGTAAGTGCCTAAAGTTACATTCAATTGCATCACATTTTGTGATATGCTTTGATAACTCACAGCATTAGATGAGTAAAATGAAGACTGAAACAGCCTCAGATTGATTCAGACATATGAACAGCTTTTTATCTCTATCATCATTGTACTATCCAGACAACAGCATGATTTCCTGATAAAACATCTCATTTGTTCCGCAGTTTCAGAGCAGTTGAAAGCGTGTCTCTGTACTAAGCTCACCCTTTTGCACCCTTTTGTGCTGCTGCAGATACATGAACCGAAATAGCATGCGTGCTTGGAGACTCCCACACAGTCCATGCACCCAAGACCTTCCACTTAAAAGAAGGCCTGAAGTGTTATATTCTTATATTACCTCTATGTATGTGATCCAGTCCCAAGGCACATGTCTTAACCTCTGGATTTTACACTCCACAAGCATGATGTCTTAAAAACATAATTCCTAGAAGACAGTGTTAATAAAAATCTAACTTTGTTCAAGATATAACTCTGTATGGTCCTCACTATAAAAGCTGCAGAACAGTGAGTAAGGAGTACAACCCAACTTCCAAAAAACGGTGGGACCCTTTTGAAAAGTTAACCAACAGAGTGCATTCTTTTTCTGAAATAAGCAGGGACGTCCCAGGGAACCATGTTGTCTGGATGGCAGAAGCATATGTTGCTCTAAACTTGCATTTATGCTGCATTCACAGATGTACAAGTTACCCATGATGTCATGGGCACCATACCATCACAGATGCTTTTGAGCTTTGTGCTGGAAACAATATGGGTGGTCTTTTTTTCTCTTAAGCTTGGAGGACACGACATCCATGATTTCCACAAACAATTTGAAATGAGAACTTCTCAGACCGCAGCACACTTTTCCACTCTGTCAGTCCATCACAGATGAGCTCAGGCCCAGAGAAGTTGTTGGCGTTTCTGGATATTGTTGATAAATGGTTTTTGCTTTCCATGGTAGAGTATTTACTTGCATTTGTAGATGCAGCAACAAACTGCTATTAACAGTCTGAAGTGTGTCAGAGCCCATGTAATAATGTCCAATTATGATAGTTTTTAATGCAGTGCTGCCTAAGGGATCAATGGTTAGGCAACCAAAGCTGTAGAACACTGAAATATTGGTGATGCCTCTGTACTTCAGAACAGTAAAGTAAATGAACTCATACAATTATTTAGGTTTTAAAGTACTGATTTTTAGCACATCTCACCCCAAACAGTCATCAAGTGAAACATGTGCATGGACAAAATAATGTTAACACTGCAAACAGGTGGGAACCTATAGTCATCGGCATGTTGCCTTTCTGTTGTGTGTTTTATATTAACTGCTGTGGTTTTAAAGACCACTGACTTTAATCATTTTGGCAACAGATGTCAAAACCTCTTCCCTTGTTGGTTGACATATATTGCCTTGGAAACACACGTATTAAAGTATTGATTTCCAGTGGTGCCAAGCGAAATAGTAAGGCCACATCTTTTGTACTGCAGTACACCCTGAACCTGCAGTGATTCCTACAGCTTTCTGTAAATCAGCCTCCCACTCAACAGTCCAACAACAGCTCCTACCTGCTGTTTTTCCCCTCATAGCTTCTGTATGTTACCAGCCAGTGACCGCAATGGGGTGCAACTTATGGAGGTTTTTTAATAAAAGAAAAACAAAGAGCCCTTTCAGTTAATGTCTAAAAAAGTAAAGGCACGTTTGCAAGGAACTTAACAGCAGGGAAGTACAGTGAGCAAAGCCAGTATATCTTTATTATAGCGATACCGTGGTGCGTTTAAATGCTGCATTCCAGCAAAGTGATGTCACTTTCTGATTGACTACACATGTATAGGTGTTCTATTATTTGCCATACAGACTTAGTCACCAATAGTTAACCCTACAGTGCTCGCCGTTTCATGTGGATCATGAACTCATCACTTGATTGGCGACATGCACGTTCCCATAAGTGTTGTTCCATAAACTACAAGTGTTGCTGGAGTTTTGGTCTCTTCAGTCACATTCCTGTCACATGTTTAATGGTATTCTGCTCAGCAACAATTGGTGGCAGTGACGTGCAGTGCTATAGTGCTTGGATATAGTGCTCGGTCTCAAGTCCAGTCTCAAGCCTTGTTTTGGTCTCAGACTTGGCTACTGGTTGAATTGTTGTTGTACCCGCAAAAGCAAGGAAGAAGACTTAAGCAGACAAATATTGATGTAAACAATACACAGTTTTTAATATAAAAATGGTTTTGCAAATGTTTTATGAGGAAGGAAAAACATAATTGGCCTTCAACCAGGAAATGACCCATTAGTGATGTTCAGATGTTCGTTCAGGGCTTTAATTTTTTTGTAGACTTCCTATTGTTGAGGTCATACCCACTTTTAGTTTTGGGGCTGTGCAGAGTTAAGAGGCAGCACATTGAAATGGGTAGCTTGATCTGTTGCCTGCCAGTTTACATTTAAGCAACTTATTATGTAATATATTTCAAGGGACCTTGTAGTAAGGATTTGTATTCATCTCACTCATTTTCTTTGTGAGTGGGTTTAATTTCTGTGATAAAGTGATGAATTGACTTCACATCTGCTCATGTTAGACCTAATTTTAAAACTCCAGTCTTACATTTAGGATTATACACCACTTTATAGAAAATATATCTTTTTGAAACTTTAATAATCCAAATGCAGGTCAGTTCACAACTTTTCCAACCTTTTGAACCTTTTTAACTCCACCAAAATATACTGAAATCTTGTGCTAAGCCACCACATAATGGAAGTCTCCATATCTCAGGTCACTCGGTTATAGAGTCAGTAAAAAAATAGAGAGCTTTAAACTTCTATAATGGTTTTCCCATTTGCAGAAAGTGAGTGTAAGATAGTGCAGTCAGCAGCTGATTTGGACAATGTGACTGTTGTATTCTCCGTGTAGATTGCTAAATCCTCATCACCTTGCGGTGGGTAAACAAAGTCATTTCATATGTTGTGCTGTTAATCTCTTGTCACTACACGGCCGGCAGTCAACAACAACACAAGGATAATAGGATCATCCCCTCACACACAGTTCATCCCAAGAACCAAACACACATACAAAAATCCAAAAACATAAGTGTGGCTGTATGCAAAGCAGCTTGAAATTCCATGAATAGCTGTTCTTCATCTATTAGCTCTCACACATACACACACAAACCAGCCAGTGCCAATCCCTAGCTGTATCTGGGTCAGAGCTAACAGAGATGAATCTAACAGAAGTTTCACATTGCCCCCCTTTCTTTCTTCTGTTCCTCTGTTGTAGAGATGTAATTAATAACGCCAGTCCTTAAGGGAGAGGGTGAATAAGAGAGAAAGGGAGAGGAGGGAGCAATCTCAGAGGAGAGGAGAACAGAGAAAGAGTGAGAGATGGTGACATACCTCGGCAAAAAGACTCAAAGATGCAGCTCCAGGGTGTAAATGTTTGAAGCCACAAGGTATAGGTAACAGTGTTAAATGTAGTGGTAAATGTGATGAATCTTTTAGAAGTGGAAGCAATGTTAGAGCACCTACTTAAGGGTGTGCCACCGGGTGCATGCGTCAATACATAAAACTAGTTTTGGTGTGGCAACTCAGCCTTGCAGCCAATTATTCCCAGTGGCCCCCAAAGAGCTTTTTCCCCATAGACCATTGCAAATGAGACCTCTGTAAAACTGTTGACAGGACAACTCAAACGTCATTATGATTTTTTAACCATGAAAGTTTTGCACAACTCTGATTCTAAATCTATGTTCTGGTCGCTGTGGTTCGAATCCCAAGAATCCCAGGAAGGAAAGGCACCCAGCCCCCCACTGTTCCTGGGGACAGTGATGCACTTCCCACTGCTCCTAGCATGGCGTTTGTTCACTGGTGTGTGTATAGAACTGGTTAAATGTAGAGGTTGAATTTCCCCATTGTGGGACCAATAAGGGAATATTTTAATTTTTATCAATTTAAATTCTGTGATGGAAGTAAAACCAAGAAGTTAGAAACCTTTTTTTGGCATGTGCGCCATGTGAGCAGCTCTGATTGGACTGAAGGCGCCACTTTGGGTCCTGTATTCTCTTCTAATAATATATTGATGGGTGTGTGTCAACGCTCCTGATGTTATGTACTCTACTATTCACCAACCAACATCAGTATCCTCAATTGCAATAGTCAAGTAAAACTTCCACTTGATTAATTAATGTTACTTCATCCAGTTAGCTAGCTAATGAAGCTAATTTGCCTCCTGGAGACATTAAATATATTAGTTTATTCATAAATCTGGAGGCATGAATAACTGATGATGGATATGTACTGAACAGAAACTGATGGATGATGTTGTGATCCCTGAAAAGGAAAATCGAAAGGAATATAATGAATAATAAAGCTCATTAATTTCTACAGAGGGCATTATTAGAACATTAATAATTGCTGTGCATAGTATATTGTTGTTTGATTGAAAAGCTGCAAGTATTTTGTATGAGGAAAAAGTGCCCCAACAATTCGCTATGAATGTTTCATGTTGGAAACTTTCTCGATGAATATTTCATCTACAGAAATGTCAAGGAGAGAACAGCACAGAGCAGAGTGGCAGACAGTCTGTAGCGCTGCACTGAATGTAGTGATGAAAGAGACATGAGATGGACTTTGAATTCTCCTTTATTGCTACTAAGCAGCAGAGTTCTCTGTGCAGCGGGCCAGGAGCTCTGTCTAAACCTTTGTGTGAGTTTGTGGTGTATCCAAGATGAAGTGGCAGATAAGCCTGGCTTGACATGATACCCAGCCCAGTTGTTGGACTGAGGATGGTATTCATTCAGGGAAACACAATCAATCAAAATGTAACCTTCTGTTGTGGATAAGGACAACAATCTAATTAGAGTAGATTTGATCAGTACAACTGGATTGTCCGAATATAGTAGCATGTAATGCCATCTTTCCAGCTTGACTTGATTCTATTCCACTCTCTGTTTTTTTGGCTTGGAATGGTAACATTTAGGAAAAAAAAACCTTTGGTTCAGGAAAGAGAAGGATCACTTATTTGGAATGTTGATCCGTTGGACCAGTGCGACGACCTTAGTTTGGAGGCATTGTTGATCAGTAACGTTATGTAGTACGGTGGGAAAATAATCATTAGGTTCGGCAGATTTCAGTGCACAGCCACAGCTTACCTTTCTCTTAACTTTCCTGTTTTCCACTATCTCTTTTCTGTTTCTCTGCATTTTCCAAGCAATTTTCAGCACATACACACAAAAAGTTAATTATCTTATTTTGATGGATGCCCATTTCTGTGTTGTTGCAGGCATTTGTGAGAACTTGTATTTTCACGTCTAAGGGGGCATTCAGGGGGTAGTACATTTGGGTTTCAGCATTGGGCCTAAATTGCTGCCCTACCTGATCTCCCCTAAAGATGTCCAGAATGTTGTCCTCTGTCTAGTGCTTGGACAGACAGAGTAAAATAACTGATACGATTTATTGTAGTTAATTTATGTGTGGCTTTGAAACTGTTTTATGTTGTTTTTATGTTGGCCATTTTCCAAGTCCTGGCACATGGAAGTTAAAAGGTCTGAGACCAAGGGCGGCTAAGACATTAAAACCATCCATCTTCCGAGGACTTCTTCTTTCCTGTTGGGTTAAGTCGATAGGGACTGTGTTGATATAGTTGCTCTGGAGATAAACAGGAATTCAACAAAGGCAGAAAGGGTAAAAACACTTGGACATTATACTGTTAAAAAGCTTCCCATCGGTCTGTATCTTGTCATCACCGTTATCCCTGTTGCTCCGCCCTCCACTCACGCCGTCCAATCGCTTGCCTTCACCATTCAATCCCCCATTTCAATTGGTCCATCCTGCTCAAGTATGACTCAGAAAGAGGTGTGTCAGTCTACCATGTGAACCAGCACAATGTTTTTTTTGTGTGTGTTAAAGAGTGCAGATGAGCGTGTGTGTGATCATGCCCTGTCATTTTGAATGATGTCACGTTTCCTTATTTCTTTGCCTGTTTTCTTCTGGTCTCCTCAATTTGCTCTGCTGCTCCTCTCTGTTGTTCCCCAGTTGAATTCATTTCTCTTGTTATGGTTTTTCTGTGCTCTCTTTGTATCTGTGTCTTCTCTCTGTTTGATATTCAAGCAAGGCAGCAGAGCATTCGGGAATTCCAGTTAAATCTTTCTTTTTTTTTCTTTTTTAAAATTGTTTTACAGTAACTGTTTTGTTGACAGTTGTTTGTTTTTTTTTAGACTCAGTGCTTGCTGGATTTCAAAATTGGACATCCAGTCCGTGACATTGAGGAGTTTGTCCAGGCAGACACTGAGTCTCAAGGTTTACTACTGAGCCATTTCCCATGAAGGACAGGGGCATAAAAGCAGCCACCGCATCTAACCAAACTACTGCCTCAAAAATGTGAAAATATAAATGTTTCTCACTGAGGTCTTACTTATTTCCATCCTCATCTTGTACCTTAAAAGTGCACTGTTGCTGCTTTTACAGCCCGTGCCCTGCTATTTCTCTCACAGCCATTCTTGTCATCATCTGGTATCCAAAGTCCCTACACTTCATCCATTCCCTTCAGTCATACCCAAACACACTTTTTGCTCCAATATTCGAACTATCCGTTAATCTCTGATGGAGCTACCAAACCTGTAGAGCCTTCAGAAACCTTCAGAGGAGATCCAGCTAAACAGAAACCATTGCACCAATGAATCAAAGTCATAGCAGTGTTGTTCTGAGATTCATGGTCAGGCCTCCTTTTCATCGGAGTAGCTGGTACAACATCCTTTCCACTCCACAACCAACTGTGGACACTCTCACGTGATCACCACATTCTAAACAAGCTGTAGGTCCACTGTGTTCCAGACTCATTCTCTACACATCCAATCCAACCCAACCTGCGCTCACCCACACAGTCACAGTACACCCATAGTGCTGTGCTGTTGCCCTTCTACTCATCGGTCCCACAACAAAGGACCCTTACTGTGTCTGTATTTCCCAACAAAGACCGCCTCGGAAATGTATGGATTATATTTTTGAGCGTGGCCGCGTCCAAAAGCAACTCCCAGGCCGAAACCTCCAGCCCTTAACATCCTCACCCCTAAAGGTGAGTTGAGAGTAGGTCTCCACGAAGGGGAAGGTGAGTACACTGCAAGGCAAAGAGTGGCTCTTGGGGTTGTTTTTGGACAGGGAATAATTTACTTCTTTCTTCTTCTTTTTTTTAACAGTGTTATCCCTTTTTCTTGTCTGTTGGACCTAAGGACATTTTGTCAATGGGGTTTTAGATCTTACAGCTATTTAAGACTTTCATTGAACTTAATACCAAATGTCCACATGATCCAGCTGCTTTGCGTTGGGACTGTCAATGAATACTCTAAATTAAAACATATTTAAAATATAAAAACAGACAATGGAGAATGAAAAGATGTTAATGTAGCTGATGTAACTAGCATTAGCATCAAATTTGGGGTCCGATTTGTGTCAGCTACATGAGCAACTTTATCGCATCCTAGCTGCCAGGTGTTAAGAAACCAAATTGATCGGGAAAAAAACAGCCGACTTTCATCTAGGAGGCTCGTGTCCTCTGTGAAAACAAAAGTAAACAACTTTTGATATAAGTGAAGTTTTTTACATGACTTCCGTAACTAACGTGGCTCCGAATATTGTGAATGTCACGCAGTTAAGAGGCAAACCTCTTTGAGAAAAATAGAACTCTAGAGACAGCAGCGGAAAAAAAGAGCTTAGCGTAAGATCCTCCGATCAACACATGTTAGAATAGCAGTGGATCAGCTCCAGCAGCCAGGAAGAGGTCATGACTTGATGCAGCAAGATCCAGTGGACATTTGCCACAAAAGTGTCAGAATAAAGAGTGCTGAGTATTCTCGTTTGTTGAGGCCCAGCATGGGCAGCCCAGCTTGTTTTTGTGGGTCACCTAGACAAAATCCTTTTGGGTCAAAACAAATGACTTTCATTGCAGTTTCTAGAAACTGTATATGGTGTAGATATTGTTTAACATAATGAGATCTAAGACCCTATGATATGATTGTCCTGGATGGTCTATTGAATGTATATAACATTGGTGTGAATTATGAGGATGGAGAAACAGAGAGCAGGCATCGTGACCTGTACAGAGAGGTTTCAGGTCATGAGCCCTCTGTGCCTTTACACCCATCCTCATTCTCTTTCAATAGGATGTCAGGACTGAGAGAGGAAGATGCCACATCAGTGAAGGCGGGAAAATAAAACCCAAAGAAAAGACAGGGAGCAAAAGTGGGAACTTATTAATTTTTTCATTTCACTGAATATCTTTCCCATCTGTTGCTACCTTATTTAAAAAACGATGCCAGCATGACTCAAAGCCAGAGCAGCATTAACTCTATTCCTCATTAAGAGCAGCACTGCTATTTTTTCTGGTGAAGAGTGCAAGTGAGAACAGGAGAACTGGGGCAGCAGTGTAATTTGGCTTTCTAAACCTTCACCTTTTCTTCCTTCACTTCATTCCCTTCCCTATCCTTGGAGACCGGTGGAGAATAAGCGAAAAGGTTTCTTTCCTCTCTCCTTCCTTGAATGGTTCCACCAGAGGGCCAGTGCCCCTGTAATATGAAGCCTGAACTCCTATTCAGCCGGCTGCCATCACTGTCTTTAAGAGACTGCAGTGGGTTTTAAAGCTAAAGTAAAGATACTGGTATCACATGAAACTAGAAGACCTAAGCCACTGGTGTCAGACGTGATATCTTAGAAAATGAGTTAATATGATGCTCCAAATTTTGGCCAAATTCTTTCAAGGTAAAAACTTTTTCAAAGCGTCCCTTAACTTCTGACCTCAAGATATCTTTACAGTTTTCCTATGCGTTTCTCACTTATTTAAATCAAACAATTCTGCACACTCTGGTCCCTAAGCAGTCTTGGAACTGCATAAATTGGGTAAGACTGGGAAGCTGAGACCCTACATTGAGCCCAATTTTAGTCATGTGTGATAATGTTAGTCCCCAGAAAAGCATTTTGTGAGACCATTTCTTAAAACTTGACCCCACTAAATAAAATGGCCTCATGAAACTAGAAATCCAAGGCTTTCAGAGGCTTTCCTTGGTATATTGATCGCCCTCTTTGTCCCATCCAAATAACACTAAAGGCAGTGCTTACTTACTTTGACATAAATATTTTTTAGGGAAAAACTGAATCTAGCAAACCCACTTTTGCTGTCCGATACTATCTTCAACTCTTTTCCTTGCCCTTCATTTCACTGTATGGGTATTTAGGTGGGACAGCAGATATCCCATGCTTGGAGGGAAAAGGTTTAGATGAATGAGGGAGTATAAAGGAGGAGGTGAAACAAAGGGACCGCTGTTTTGAGTGTGGCTCGCCGTGCACCTGCAGACAGTAAGTAGAACAAAGTAAAAATAATGTTTGCTCATCCAAACATGATGGAGGATCTTGTAAATACGAACTCCCAGTGAATGAACCAAGCTGTTGCAGTCCACAAGGACTATAACTAAATGCCCTGATTCAAAGACATGTGCCCAGGCTTTACCCAGGACGCTTTAAGCCTGCTTTATCATTGTCTTGTTGGTGGGCCACATGGTGAAATGTCAAAAAGTATAGCCTCATTTATAAAAACCAGCTGACAATTCCAGGACCCGAGGTGCTGAAAAAGCAAAGCAGGTGACTGAGTATGTCATCCTGTTTTAGTGCAATTATTTGAAAAGCCAGAGCAAGCACACCAGAGGCCGCATGATTTTCACTTTCTGGCACGCACATCTCCGTAGGAGTTCAGAAGCAGTCAAACTTCAACACTGGCTACCCCGTGGTTCTGCCGGCACCACCAATATTCAGGTTCATCTCCCCTGTTGTCAATATCAATAATTACCAGCAGGTGCAAAATTAGCTTTCAGCAAAGATGACCCTGAGCACAGATATAGAATAATTAACTTGCAGCTCAGCAGCAGTGCAGGCCTTTGCCAAACCTCAACAGCTCTCCAACTTGTAATGCTCATTTAGTCATTTACTTCAGACTGTTTTGTTTTCTGACTGACACTGAAATTATGTTTTTCAGACAGACAAATCAGGAGAAAACAACCTTTTTTCCAGAGCTTTCTCTGTCCCAGCAACAAACTCTTGACATAGAACCGTTAACGTTCAAACTCACAAGATCTGGCAACACAGAAAGCTTTAGTGTTAGCCAGACTGTGTCACGTTTTAAGCTAGGATCAACTCTCATATCTGAACTCTTTTTTTGTCATGTTAAATGTGCAAATAACTCATTTTAGCAAAGAAAGTAATACCATTTTATAGCATTAAAGCAGCTTGGGATATTTTGTCTTTGGTAGTATGCAGTGAAAATGCAACATTAGAAAGTATTCTTTGCACTCCATTGATTTGAGTAACTGTGCACCTGATAGAGTTTATCCCAGGAGATAAATTTGAATCCCAAAAGATGCACATATATATTTAACATCAGGGATGGATGGTTATTCTGTTAACGGGCTCTGCTTACTCAGCTCTCCTGTCTTATTCCCTGATCTATGGGGGGAGTTTCTCCGATAAGGAAACCACTAGGCACACATCATGAATTGCACACACACTCGTGGGAATGGTTCCAGCTCAGCACAGCTGCAGCCGCAGCAGCGCGCCGGGGCTAATTGGGCTGAGAAGGAGAGCTCAAAACACCCAAAGGACGTTTGCTTTTTGAGTATGTGTGGCGCGTGCGTGTGTCGCTCCCTTTCCTGCGTGACCTAGAGCTTCTCCTTCACTGATGGACCGATAAGGTGATAGATAGCGCAAGCTTCCTCTCTCTTCCTCATCCTCAACTCCCAGCTCATCCATCCATCCTCTGTGGATGGAGGAAAGAGGTGTGGGACAAAGTGATGGATGATTGTGGAAAAACTTTTCTCCTGCTTTATGTCGGTTTCCTGAGAGAAGTGAAAGAAATAAGGGGAGGCCGGTTCACATGACGATCAGAGAGACAGACGGAGAGATGGCCAAATCTCCTAAATGAAATATCCTGACAGCAGCCTCCCTCCACGGAGTCTCTCAGTCACACACACACATTGAGCAATGCTGTTTATCTCCCATCACACTCCCTCAGGGAAGAGTTAATTCAAACAATTGTTGATCAGAGGAGAGGAGATTTGATTTGATTAGTCCTGACTACGGACCACAGGAGGGCTTGGCTGGAGTCTCTCTTTCTCTCTGTCCGTTATCTGATCCGCCTTCCCCTTCTTCATCTCTTCACATCTCTCTTTGCATCTCTCTTAGTCCTAATGTGAGTCAACCATCTTGAGTGACAGGAGGTTGTTGTCGTGTTTCACTAACCACTTTTTTTTAAGCAGCTTCGGACACCCCAGTCGCCAACACAGCAGGTCTACTGTACGCTTTCCCAGTCCATTACCTCCTATCTCACTTTTTGTACGCCACCTCCCCCTCCTCCTCCTCCTCCTCCTCATTACCCCCCTCCCTCACCCAACCCACCCCCCACTACTTCCCACTTCCAACAGAAGCTCAGAGTAAGCCCTACTACTCCGATTACTCCCCCACTCGCCTGCTCATCCACAAGATGTGCACCAGCCACTATCTGGACCTGTTCATCACCATCATCATAGGGCTCAACGTCATCACCATGTCCATGGAGCACTACGAGCAGCCCAAGGTCAGATCTGTGGGAGGAAGGTGGGGTAATGATGGGCTCTTTACTTCAAATGTTCGTAGCAGCGCTTGAATATAAACTGCAAGTTTGTCCTAGAGTTTGTCTTCTCGTTCAGTCGGTATGAAGGATAAAATGCAGTTGAGCTACATACTGTTCAGTCTCTCTAACGACTGAACAGTGCATTGATTCTATCCTTTGCTTCAGTGTTTGAAAGGCACTTTCCCAAACCGACAAATGCAATTCAGGAGAAAATCCAGACTTCTGGTAAATGTTTACGAATTTTCCGGCATAAATATTATCATGTTAAAAACATTGGCACAGAAAGTTTCCATTGGGAAAAATATCAATAGACGTAATGTCATAGGAGAATTAGTTTTGATCTTCCTGGAAAATCCAGTTTAAAAGGTCTTCAGATTGTGTCAGGTATACAAGCTGTGCCAATGATAATAAAATGCCACTAATAATACGAATAGGGGTGAGAAAGGGATCAGATTAACGGAAAAAGAAATGAAAATCAGATTGTAAATCCTGCTAAGAAAGGCAATGATGAACTCTATAACTGAGGGCAAAACAGTAAATATGAGAATGTTACAGGAAATAAAACGGTGGAAAGACATATTTAAAGGTTTTTAAAATAATGCTTGAAGCTGTATAAATTTAGGCTAATTCCTGCCCATCTGGTACACCCAGAATAATACAGACCATTTGTATAGTAAGTATCCAAACCAAGGTCTGCTTTGGATACTTAGAATTTACAGCCCATATGTTGATCGCCAGCAGGCAGCTGTTCCAGCTGAGATTTGTCTACCACGCTTACCTGCTCAGAACTGATCAGGACCCTGAAGTGTAGGCGGAACAAAAGAATGCTGAGGGAGGCAGAGGGAAAGATGGTATTTAGTAAAAGTCCACAAGAAAGAGACAAACAGATGCAACATAAAAAGAAAAGACCCAGCTGAAAAAAGGGGAAGAATACAGCAAGAGTTTAAAGGGCAGATAAGGAAGTAGTATGTTATGGTAGACGGGGATGGGATCGAGTGCTAGCATAGGTAGTATAGAGTAGTGGAATGCTCTTGGGAAAGAATAGGACTTTTGGTAGAGTAAACGGTTTTTACAGAACAAAAGGTTGTTGGCTAGAATATAGAGAAAGTGTTTTGGTACAATAGAAAGAAATAGGAAGTCAAACTAGAAGGTTGTTGGGTTGAACGAAAAGTCTTGGAGAAGAACAGAAGGTTGTAGGGTCGAACAAAAAGTGTTTGGGTAAAATACAAAACTCTTTGGGTACAACTACAATTAAGTTCTTAATTTAATAATAAAATACTATTAATTTGTCAAGTTTTTAATTCACAAAGGAGTTTTCAAACATGTCTTGGGATTTTTAAAGCTGTGGCTGTAGAACCCAGCACTAATAGAAGGTTGTTTCATAAAATAGAGGGAACTTATCAGAGATAAATGTTAACCATTTTTATCTAAAGGGTATTCATTAATAAAATGTTGCTTGGTAGAGTGGAATGTCTCTGGGGTCTTTGGTTAGTATAGAGGGTTGTTGGGTAGAATAGAAAATAGTGGAGCTGGGAGACGTTTCACTAAGTGGAACTGAGCTCAAGTTGATAAATTACCATCAGTGAGGATTTAGTGAAATCCCTGTTGACCACCAGTTCTCTCCCTGTCATGCTGCTAAAGGTCAGTTTTTACATGGAGATGGGCACTGTGAACTCTCCCACAGGCAAAAATGGGCATTTTGATTCTAATGGCCTTTTCATGTCCAAAGAGGGAGGGGGGAGCGGGGGACATGTGAGCGATAGAGTGACTAATTCTAGAGTAAAAGACAGTTTATAATATGGACATTGGAGACTGTAAATGCAGGAAAAATTTATATTTACACAGCAAATATATCCACAACAGTGAGCCATGTCACATTGAGAATTGTTTATTCAAAAAAATATTAGCAATAGTCTTAAACATTTCTCTCCTTGATACCCTCAGGAATTGGAAAAGGCACTGACGATCTGTAACTATATCTTCACCCTCATCTTTGTTCTGGAGTCCGTCTTCAAGCTGGTGGCCTTCGGATTCCGACGCTTCTTCAAGGACAAGTCAGTATTTAACTGCCACAGTCCCAAAACTGATGTAATGACCTTCAACAACTCTGACACACAACAAGCAGAAACCCTGAGTAAACATTTACCTCCCATTTTCGGGTTTTGACATTTTAGTGGATGTGATATTGTAATAGGGTGGTGTTTAAAGGTAACTTTCTTTAACCTCTGAGTCATGTGGAAAATCTGAGGCAGCATTCGGAGAGCTTAAATGAGCTTTTTCTAAGGTGCTCCAGTGGATGGTTCTCAGTGAGGCTTATATGAATACAAACGGCCTCGTTAAACACCCATAAAACACGCTGCCTTAGATGATTTCATAGCTTTGAAATCCCTGGCTTCCCGCTGAAAACCACACAATAACACACAATCACAACAGCGCAAATGTATACTACCACACCTCACATGCACACACACTAACACACACACACCTCAGTGGAGGTATCAGGTTCCTAGCCAGTGCTGACCACCAAAGGCTCCACGATGTCCATTCTTTTTGCCAGAGTAGACTATTATCCTTTTTGCATTTGGCAGTGGTCCAGTTTGATATTACCTCAATACACACACACAAAACATTTAGCCAAGACCCACAGGACTAATTTGGAAAATCTCATTGGAATTTAAGTTGATTTTCATGTGTTGATTCACACACTTGGAGTATCTAAATGTTAGGGATAAACTACGGAGTGGACTCATGGTGCTCATGGAGACTAAACAATGGACATTGACAAATCTGTTTAATATGACCACCCACATCTATCTTCACTGACTTTTTATTCTCAGTTGGTTCCAAGCATTTTTTTTCAGTGGACATTTATTGCACAGGCGCTGGAAAAGATTCAGTCCCAACGCTCTGATCTCAAGTCAAGTTACACTACCTGGGAAAGAAAGTAGCTCGATCCGAGTGTGCTTTTTTCGATTGTTAATATGTACTGAAATGAAATTTAATCTGCCTCATAACACTGAAATAGCCTGCATGCCCCAATGCATACAGAAAATTGTCTCTAAATTTAAAGTTTATGTGATTATTTAACTGTGTCAAACACTTACCCCAGCAGGCTTGAAGGGTTGTAAAAAGCTTGTTGTTCACTACTTTACCAAACTGTTGGCAGCTTCGATTCCTGTCAATTATATTGGATTATAGTGACAGGTTTTCACAACAGAAAAAAAAAATATATTAATGAACTAATGAAACCAACCACAGCAAGTCTACATTACCCATCCATATGGTTAGTCTAAGTAATCATATATTCATCAAAATACAGTGCAGCTTAATACACAGCTGGTTTGTTGCTCTGAAGGAACATGTAATGTTCCAATAGCCTATTGGTCCAAGTGGCTTTTGTGCCTAAACCAAACCATTCCTTAACCACAGTGTTGAAACATAATTAGATTTTAAGTAAGTAAGTAAGTTCTATGTCTGCAGTCAAGTGTGTATTCCCAGCCTTCTGGTCCACTGGACCAATATGTCTGTACATCAGATCAATGGGACTGTATAACCAATCTTTGGATTCGTTGAAGAATATATCAACATACAATAATGTTGGACATATTTAATGTAACAGTTTCAAACTTTGAGAAATAGCTTTCCTTCCGTACATTTATTGTTGAGTGGCGACCTCAAGTGGCAGTCAAGAAATGATGCTTAGGATAAAGGAGGAAGTGAGCTGATGTAGTACAAAGAGCGACAGTCCGTGTAGGCAGCAGGACATGTTCATAACATAACTTACCTTAATAACATAACTTATAGACTTAGTTATTTTAACCCAAGTCGCAATCTTTTCCTGAAGCTAACCAAATACTTTCGGTGCCTAACCCAAAACATTTTCGACTTGTTTAGATCAGTTTATGTGTGCCTGTGTGTGGGTGTAGGTGGAATCAGCTGGATCTGGCCATCGTGCTGCTGTCCATCATGGGCATCACTCTGGAGGAGATTGATGGCAACACGCTGCCCATTAACCCCACCATCATCCGCATAATGAGAGTGCTGAGGATCGCACGAGGTATGAAGCCCTTTGTCTGTCCATCCATTTATCTAACCATCCATCCATCCATCTATCCTCCCATCCATCCATCCATCTACTCACCCAACCATTCACCCAACCACCCATCCATAGATCCCTGACGCACTCTTTCACAGACATTTCCACATTCATTTCTCCCTTTCACGGCACTGTACTTTTAAGATTCCTTGTAAAACAGCCACGTCCCTGGGACTCCTCTCTTTATCATTTTTGCATGGCGGGTCTCAGCAGGGTTTGGGCAGGGTGTGAGTCGACCAGATGGCACAGAGAAACACAGTGAGCCGACAAACACAGCACCGAGAGGGAGGAGAGAGTTAAAATATAGAGACAAAGCCTGAGAGATGAGGACTGATAGCTACGGGTGTGGGAGAGTCAAGACACATTATGACAGTAAGTGAATTAAGCTGTGAGAAACTGAGACTAGGTATGGAGGGAATAAATGAGAGGAGAGGGGGAAGAGAGGAGGAATAAAAAGAGGGAGGCAGGGATGATGAATAACTTCTGACCTGAAAATAGATTATAGGATGTTGGAGAGAAGCTGGAAAGAGGAGCAATTGATGTTAAAGTTTTAAAAAAAAAAGAAAGTTGAGATGAGGTGAATAAGGAGATAAATGAACAAAAGAAAGTTATGTTGGTGGGTGAGAGACATATAGTATATCTGGAACGATAATAAATGGTAGAAATGGGCGGACAAGGTTCAGAATTAGGAAGGTTGAGTTAGAGAGATGGGTAGGATTTGGCAGCAGTGAAGACGAGGAAGGGAAAAAGCAAAACTGCCAGTGTGCTTCGGGCTGATTACTGTCCAGGTAATTAAAGATAAGAAGAAGGTTGGAGTGCAGGAAACAGGAGGAAGAGGAGACCTGGCAGAAAGAGGAGATAAGACAGGCAGGAGGGAAGCTCATCTGCTTTGTCTGATTACTGAATGTGTAATAAAAGAAGTGCCGTAGAAGTTGGTATTGATCGCTGTCACACAGAAGACCAGGCACAAACACATGCTCTTGTGCACAATCTGTGTGTGTGTGTGGGTGTGTGTTTGACACAGATTTGGCTGCGTACATGAGTTGGCTAATGTTCTATCTGGCATGACCATGCATGTTCAGACTGTATCATTTACACAATGTCTCCATTGTAATCACATTTTTCCAATTTTGGTGCACAAGTTACATCTTTCTGGCAATCACATTTTAGGAACTTTGATTCTATTTAAGCGACGCATAGCTGTTTCCGAATTGTGCATATATATTTTTTAACTTACCATCTCTTTAGTAAAAAATACAAAGATGAAATCGAGTCTTTTAGAACCGTAAGGGAAAAATTAGGTATTACTGGACCCAATAAACAATTGTGCTCTGCCAATGCCAATCCACTAAACAGGTTCAGGTTGTTATAACGAGCGATAAAGGACGTTTTTCTGTACCCATCACTTAATCTGGTGTGTTTGTTATTGTGTCTCACTCCTGTCTTCTTAAATCTCATGAAATTCATCCATTATGTCTGAACATACTCACACATTTAACAGGCTAATTTGCTCCTGCGTCTTTTAAAAATGTTGTTGAGACACTGAATCAACTATCCTATCAATTTAAATGGAACATCTTTGTGGTTTTTATGGGAAGGGACTTGTTGGAATCCTTTCCTGGCTGAGGCCAGTGACTTCCTGGAGTTTTGTCATCACTGTGTTGTTGCTAAGCAACTTGTAGAGAAGTTGTTGACCCGGGCCAAGAAAAACTTAGATTTTTTTGCACAACTTTACTTTTCCATTCATCAATATGCATCA
>CAFUXE010000986.1:30709-53510 GCA_903364295.1 Serranus cabrilla | reverse complement strand
GATAATAGGGGGTGGTGGGAGTGTGCGCAGGTTGCCACATGCTGATTAGCACTGACAGCGGCAGCAGCCACAAATCCTAAAGCTTTTCATTTCCTATACCCACCTGAGTGTCTGAGTAAGCTGTTATCTTCTTAGCTCTTGTCCAGGAGAGCTTCTCATAAGTCATAATAGTGTCAGATTTACCACATGAATTCTTTATTTTTTAAACAATAGGTCCTTGATGTCCAACAAAGGTAGATAAGAACACTTTTCATTACAAGCCATTGTAAAGATTCAATAAAAAAAACTCTCTCACTTTTTAAAAGTCCAGTGTTTAGAATTTAGTGGAGCAACTGAATACCGTCCCCCCCTCCAAGCGGGTAGGAGAACCTACAGTGGCCTTGATATAACATTAAAACATGAAAGAATGGGACTTTGAACTTTTCAACCAATGCGAAAACAGTTCTTTTACTGTGATGGTGCTGTTTCGCAGCTGGTTCAACTTGCGAACCGTCTCAGAACCTGTTTGCTTTTCCACGTCATCACTGTATATGTCTGCAAGTATAATAACTATGGCAGACTACATCGTCTCTTTACAAATGTTGCTCCTGGCTTTGTGACACTAAATTGGCATCCAAACACAACATGTACAACACATTGGTGCTGCTCGTCGTGATCGCTATGGGCAGAGATTACGTTCTTATTAACACTGAAATTAAGACTTTAATGTTAGCCTTTTGTCTTAAGCTAATGCTAGCCTGCTAACGCTAGCCCCCATCAATCACATTGCAGTTAAACAAATAAAATAAAATGAATGATATAAGTTTTAGTTGATATTAAGTTTAGTTTTAAGTCACGATAATCCCGCCCCCAGCCTCTGACCTAAGTGGTTCATGGTTCAAGACCAGCAAACACTTTTCCTGGTTGAGAACCAGTTCTTTGGCAGTTGAAAAGCAAGGAACTGGTTCAAGATTAGGCACCGGCTCCGATCCGGCCCTGGAACTGCCCTGATCAAAAAGAGGTATTAGTCTGGTTAAATTGGGCTCTAGTTTATTTCCCCTTTGGTGTGGTTGGTTTAGCCACACAGTTATTGTGAGGACCAAAATAACCGCACAGAGACCCTTTGGGGAGTTGGTCTCAGTCCAGTTTGAGCTAAACAGTCCATGTAAAATACAACACCTCGAATAGCATTTAGCTGCAAATGCTGGAGTCCAAACTTCTCCCAGCAGAGCAGGGCTGAGCTGCTTGCATTTGTCTACCAACTAATGTAGCATGAAATGGTCAAGTTCAGCTTAGTTACTACTTCTCTGCTATTTAGCCACAAATGCTAACAGTTGCACTTTACTTAAGAGCAGATAAACAATCTGTTAAATCCATTCCTTACATTTGTTTTCTGGTTTCATGAAGGGTGAAAAGAAGGAAACCACCATCCAAGCTTCAAAACAAGAAAAATCCAAAGCTTGACAGGCCTGCCGTGCCTGGTTATGGTTGCTAAGCTATAATTGAACAATCACTGTTTGGTTGGGATTTAGAGTGTGGTCAATTACTATAGCATATACCTTCCATTCATTTTCTTACTGGAACAAGCTGCTTGTTGTCTCTTTTTATTGGTTTATTTTGCCAGGGACTTCTCTCCTATGACTGATCCCTCTCTTTTCCTGTTGTGTCTCTGCAGGTGGGGAATCTGGGTCTTCTCTTCATGCTTCTCTTCTTTATTTTTGCAGCACTGGGAGTGGAGCTGTTTGGTGACTTGCGTAAGGACACATGCACCATGTATATAGACAGTCAGCCACACCAGACAAAGCGCACACAAAGATTCACGTACATGCCACCCAGACTAACTGGCATGCAGAGTGCTGGATTCTCCCTCTGTGGGTTTAATCTATTGGATGTTAATTGCTTTCTGAAGTCCTTTGTTAAAATGCCATATTGATTTCTCTTTTTCAAATTGTAGCTGGTAGCTTTCAGAGTAATAAAATAGTATTACAATTATTAAAATTTAATTGCAAAGCCCTATGTTGTTACAACTCTCTTTATCTTCATTGCCCTCCTTTGTGTCTCTCCTTCTCCCTCCTGCTCCCCCTCATCTCTGCAGTCTGTGATGAACTTCACCCCTGTGAAGGTCTGGGGCGCTATGCTACATTCAAAAACTTTGGCATGGCATTTCTGCTGCTCTTCAGAGTTTCCACTGGAGATAACTGGAATGGAATAATGAAGGTGAGACTAACTGCGGTTTGGGGATCCTGAATATATATATACTGCACATTCATTTTTACATATAAATGCAAATACATTCAGCAGGAACACAAGGCAGACTCAGTGCGAGTGTGCTGGTATGAAGGACCCTTTATTGCAGATGACTATAATTCAGTGCTGTCCATTAGAATATTCATCTTGCAGGAAGCTGGTTCGTTTTTAGCCAGGGTTACATAATAGGTCGTAGTTAATAGTTTTGAGCTGGACACTTAAAACAAGTATCACCTGTCAAGAGGTATTTAGTGGATGGGGCGTCCTGGTGGCACATCTGGTGGAGTGCATATTACAGGGGCTTTGTCCTCGAAAGCAGGCAGCCCGGGTTCAAGTCTGGCTCCTGCATGTCTCCCCCTCTGTCTCCACCTTTCATTCTCTATCTCTCCACTGTCAACAAAGCTGTAAAATGGTCAAAAAATTACTTTAAAAAAAAGAAGAAGAGGTAATTAGTGGTTTACACATTTTACACCCATAATCCCTCAAAAATCCAATCACAAACTGGGAAGTGTGAAAACAACCTTGTAGTGTGTCTCAGAGCCACCAGTGAAAGAGAGATGCCAGCTTCTGTGGAGTGTCTCATTCCCAGTGGCAGAATCTCCAGAAGTTGCGTAACTCTCCGGTGTGCGTCAGATGGAGAAATATTCAGGTGGAAATAACGCCGACTGACAGACTTTTTGATGTCCATACCATGAGTTCCTAGTGTATATATTGTTAATGATAACTGTCACAGAACTGCCAATACAGACGCTGTTGTTCCCATTTAGATTTCCTGATTTGTGTTGTTTTGCTGGGATCTGTAGTAAAACCTGGAGCGGATGTCTGATTATATTTTCTTTTTGTGGCTGTGAACTAAATTGGAATTGAAGTGTTTCTAGGTTGTTGGGAAAACAGACTTTGCCGAGTGGACTGAACTCTGAGACCGTGGGACGAGTCTTTTCACTCACATTATCCTCTGTTATCTTAGTTTAGCGTTTAGCTGATTGCTATTGTCGTGTTTCCATGTTTCATCCAGGACACATTAAGGGACTGTGCCCATGACACCGGCACCTGCTACAACACTGTGGTGTCTCCGATCTACTTCGTCTCCTTCGTCTTGACCGCGCAGTTTGTCCTGGTCAACGTTGTCATTGCTGTCCTGATGAAGCACCTGGAGGAGAGCAACCAGGAAGCCAAGGAGGAAGCAGAGCTCGAGGCAGAGTTCGAGCTTGAGCGCCAGATGCTTGCAGGGGACATGGTGACGAATTCCCCTCAGCTCACCCCTCTGGCAATGGGCATGGACCGGTCGAGTTCTGGGGGTTCTCCCTGGAGGTCATCAGGTGGAGGGGACCGGGAGCATGAAACAGACGGTCTTTTGGACTCGCCCACTGCTGATATTTCCAGAGACTCTGTTGACATCATAGAAGACCCCCCTTCATGCCTGGAACCCCCAATGGAGGTGAGGAATTTGTTGAGTGTGGCTTGTACATTATCTATTTGAGTGCTTTTAGGTTGTTTTGCTATTGTATCCCTCAGAAGATTTGCAGTAGCCCTGTGAACATGACTTAATAGCTATTATTATTATTAATTGTATTACTATCAGGGGCTAATGTAGAATTGATTATGGCTGAAGCTTCTGGTGAGATAGCGGAAGTAGCCGTAAGCTGGTTAGTCCCAGTGGCTAACCATTGTTGTTAACTGCCACAATGGCCAACATATATATGTAAAGGGATAGTTTGAATTTTTAACCTATTCATAATCAGTGTATTACGTCAGAGAAGAATGCAGTACCAGCAAGGAAGCTCAACAATGTACTGTTGTGGGAAAGGGCAGCAAAACTTATTTTACACACCTAAAAAAGTTCCACCAAATAAATCAATGTAAGTTTATGTTTGCGCCATGCTGGAATATTTTGCTGCCAGCCTGAACTTTCTAATGTTAAACTGTTCAAATCCTCCAGATTCCTGACAAAAAGGGAATCTTGCGTACCACAGCCTCACTCATACCATTTGTGTTATTGTGTGAATTATTGTGGTGTTTGGATTTTATCAAGCTAACATGACAAACCTAACTGATCAAGGCAGCGGTAGACCAGCAGCTCTGTGAGGTAAAATAACTGTTGTCAAAGGAGTCTGGTGGCTTGGAAGGGAGCATAGATGGATTTAACCACTTTGGTTCCCTGTTGTTTAGGAATGCCTGATGGCAAATTAAATATATTCCAATATAATGACGACTATGAATAAAGCGGATACATGCCTTATTGCATTATACACTGATCAGCTTTATTGTCTGAGGTCAGATTGTTGATTCTCAGTGGTCCACTCAGCATTCTGCATGACATGACAGATGCTCTGAGGTCACTTCCTGCTGGGGGCCAGGCTGTGAGGCCAGTCAGATGACCCCTACGTCTCCGGTCATTAGTTCTGACTCCGGTCCAAACCATTAGTTAATTCTCTGGCCCATGCTGAGGGACACTGAGCATGCTGGATGGTATCTGAAATAATGGATTTCTTGGGAGGAATGTGTCTTCACTGCCTCAATGTAATAACTGTAGTCCACATGTAAACAAACTATAGAGGATATGGCCATATTTGGACATATTCACTACACATTCTGGCATCATTTCAAAATATAAGTGGATGCATTAAAGAGTCCAAAATCAGGGTCACAACAAAATGTACTACATATGCAAATATATTATTCTTAGTAACCCATATTGACCCACATCAACGTAAAGTGTGTGTGTTCATTGCTGTTTGTGTATATGTGTGTGTGTTGCTGGTCCCTGTAGAGGACATGCCAGTCACAGATAGGTCACAGTGCCATGGGAAAGCTGGACCAAAGGGCCTTGTTGTTCACTTTAACAGCTATTTCCAGACAGCGGGGAACTTTTAGGGGATAGGAAATAGAGGTCTCGCTATCGTTATGTTTCCTTCTCTAAGATGTTATCCGTCTTCCTCCGCCGCTCTTCCAAAACATGTGTGGTTAAGCTGCAATCTCTTCTCCAGCCCCTGGGGAGACTGGCTCTACTGCAGTGTTGTAGTGCCCCCTTGTGGAATTAAGCGGTAACACTTGAGGGCCTGTGGTGGATGTTGGTTTGGAGGGGGTTTTATTTATTCAGTTGCTGAGTCTAGTTTGGATAAGGCAGAGTTTGATGGATAACCTTGAATGTGTTTCTTATGTCTTGTTTCTGTTTGTATATATGTTTGTTACTTCTTGATCTACTGTCTCTTTTCTTCCCTCTTTTGTGATTCACTCTGTCTTTCCACATTTATTCATGTCTCTGTCTTAAATCTGTCTTTTTCTCTGTCCCTGTCCTTTCTTCCTACAACTTTTGCTGTCCCCTCTTTCTCTCTTTCTCTGTCCCTGCCTCTGCTCTTTCTTCTCCCTCTCTGCACCATCTAAGTTTCACCAGCGGAGAGCGCAGTTTGACTCGGTCTCCCTGGTCATCCAGGGTTCTATGGAGGGAGAGTTGAGTTTGATGGACAACCTGTCTGGCTCTATCTGCCACTTCTACGCGCTGCCCCCCAAGCCCAGCAAGCACAGCACCGACAAGAAGGTCAATAATAATCAGAATGATGACTCACTTCCTCCATTTCATACGTCCAGTGGGTCTTATTTCTGCGTGTAGGGCTGTACAAGTAAACGTGACAGAATTTAAATTGCAACCCAGCTGTAATGTTTCAGTAGCATCAACAACAAACCCATACGGACATTTTTTTTCTTTACACGAAGCTAAAAACAATAAGAAGAACCTTCTGAAACTAGTAATATTGCTTTTAAAGCAGGGGTGTCAAACTGATCCAGCAAAGGGCCGAGAGGCTGCAGGTTTTTGTTCTAACCAAGCAGGAGCACAGGTGATACTGATAATTAATCAACTGATTGCAGACAGCTGCAGGTGATTAGAATGATTTGATGCAGGTGTGTTTCTTCTTGGTTGGAACAAAAACCTGCAGCCCCTCGGCCCTTTCCTGGATCAGTCAGACACCCCTGCTTTAAAGGGTCAGTTCACCCAAATAATAAAACATAGTGATATGTAGCAATGCCAATCAAGCAGTGGTGTCATTTGTGTCTCCACTCCCAATCCAGTAATCATGAATGGAATTTTGTTTGTCACTATTTCTGAGCACATAGCAATTAATATGAATTACATTAAACAATCAAGTACTCTCCCAGAAATAATGAGCCAATTTTCTAGGAAGACATATCTTCTTGAAACATTTCCTATATAAATTTAAGTGCTGACACATCAAAGTAAAACAATTGGTTAGTAAGCTTTCTTTTATGATCCTGCTGTATATAATAGGATTAAAATGACTAGAATATAAGAACTCTTTTAAATCCATGTTACCGTATACAATAGTTTGGTGGATGGCATGAGCCACTTATTACAGAATCCCTTCAAAATAAGCTGAAACTATTACTGTGTTGCAAAAATGATGCTGAGTGTATGATGTATCATCTGGTGTCTCCCTGGAAGTCAGGGGAATCAGGTGGAATACGAGGGATGTGACGCCACAGACAGGCGATCAAATAAAACGCACTGTTACCTTAAATAATTTGGAATAATGTAAGTACACAACTCAAAAAGAAAATATAACATGAATCTGATCATTTTTAAACATTTTAAAGTGTAAAATGTACAAATTATAGCTTTAAATAAGAGGATATGTTTGTTTTGTTTTTCAATTTGGGTGCACTGACCCGTTACTACTACAGAGATGAGTCTGGTGACTTGAAACAATGGATTTTTATTGAGAGCAGGTGAAATTATCTCACCACTATTGGCAGAATTTACCACTTGTTTTAATGAAAATAACATTTCATGACTCAATACCAGACTAAATTACTTAAAGATGATTAAAGTTTGTAGCGGACTGAATCCCTGGCCTGCACAGTAAAAGTCATGCAGAAGTTTAGCACAACCTGCTCGTAGAACTTTTCATAAAATTCATGGAAAAGCATGGGATGTTTTGTACATATCGTGCAGCCCTACAGCTATTTTGTCCTGGCATTCGTCCACATTGAATATTTTTGCCTTTCTAACCAGCCCTGTTGCCCACCACAGTGCAATGCGTCATATCCCGCCTCAGCTATGATCTCATCCCCTCGCTCACGTCTTCACTCACTTATATTCATTCATGCTTGGCAGGTTTTTGGTCTGGTTCAGCAGCCTCAGTGACATGGTTTAGAGTTTGCTCTGTCTCCTCTATACAGCTTTGTGCCTGTGTGTGTCTGTGTGTGTAATGCGTGGCATATTTCTGTGTTTGTATAATTTGCCAAAACGGTCCCAGCTAAGTGATAACCCACCATTCCTGAAGCGAGGAGATCACACTCTTACACACAAGTCTGCAGAGTAATGGCTCAATCAATAAGCTATGGATCACCGCATCACTGAATAATGCATCCGTGTGCCTCTTTTCCTCATTTGTAGGCAAATTTTGGCCAATTACATTAGCATTGCAAAACCCCCATCTTCTAAAAGCTTTAAATGGGTCTGAGATTTCATTATTAGACGCCATAGGCCGCGTCTCTCCTTCTGATTGTTTGCAGAGATGTTTTGCACTTAGTATTGGGCCATGCCCCTCTCTGCTCGGATGGCCCATTTGCCTGTCAGAAAGTATTTCCCCTGTAAAGCAGGTAGACGGCCAAATACACAGCAGCTCCTCTTACAGAAGAAAGATATGCCCAAGGCTTCTTCAGAGTTCAGTGATGTGAATTAACTCAAAAGTAGAATAGGTACTTAGAGGTGTTTTGTTTTACATCAAGCCTCTACAACACATACAATATAAGTGTTTGTTGGAGAAGAAAAGTGTGATTGTCTCATTTGCATCATGTTTGTCCGTGTATACAACCCTGTCTCCTAAAATGAACTTCTTATAAAAGAAAAAAGGAATTTTCAGTTAGGTCTCAAGGCTACAGTCGCAGTTTGAACATGTGGTTAACAGTGTGAATTGAAACAAAAGTACTTGGTTAGGTTTAGGAAAGGATCATGGTTTGGGTAGCATAAGTTACTCACAGAAAAAGACCCAAAATAGGTCACCATTGACCTTTGGTTCTACACGTGACTGTGGATGGGTTACTCAATGGGCCTACCAGGCAAAGACCCAGGGGCCCCTACTAGCCTTCACCTACATAGTGTCATTCAAAGAGACACGTACCACCCAGGACGATACTCTAAAAAAAAACTGCAAAGTTATGCAAAACAACTCCCAAAAGAGGCACAAATCCAGGAGTTTGTATGACTCATTCATCCATTCCGACCTCCTCCTGAAGAATACTTTAATTAGAAGTGTACATGTTATGCGCCAAAAACGGACTCTGTCATAATGTTACTGTTGGTAACCCCAAGTTTACAAAAAAAAATGTAAGGGTCCTCATGTGATTTTCAGCCAATATGTTTTATCTTTCTTCCTTGTTGTTTTGCTTGTTCTGCTTCATACTTCTTGTTTTATATATGTTGTTTCAAACATGTATTTTCTTGTTAGCCACAGGTCTTATCTGTGTGTATCGTCTTTATCTCTGTATGTTGCATGGAGTATGCGTTTGTTTTCTCTGCTCACCAGCCGTTGTCTCTTCCTGCCTAGATCCCTCTAGCGGAGATGGAAGCTCTGTCTCTGGCCTCTGAGAAATCCTGGTCCCTAGCTCTGACAGACGACTCGGCCCCTGACGATTTTAACCCCTTCTTTCTATCCAGTCTGGAGTGCAATGTACTGAGAGTTCTTCTCATTCTCCTTCTCCATCCCTCTTCCTTCTCTTCCCCTCTGCAGTATTTTGTAGTGTTTCCTTTCCCAGGGCACTTCCAATGTCACTTGTCCCTCCACTACTCTCACCCGCTGGGGTGTAATAGCTTTAGGTGGATGGGGAATGCAACTGGATGCTATATTTGCTAATCAACTAATTTGCGCCTGTAGTCGCAGCTAATTGAAAAACATTTAAAGGGCCATCAGCTTTTTTATATTCTTTGACGGTTTTAATTTACTCTCACTGCCCACATAATTGTAGAAGGCAGCTACTTTTAGCAGAAGAAAAACAACACTAAAACCCACACAACCCAGCACTAAACAACGGACAAGAAAAGTTAGCAGCTAGCTTAACATAGCATCATTTAATTCAGTTAATAAAAAGAGTGTTGGACTGTAAATTTCCAGGTGACTCTGAAGAACATGCTAATGTTGCCCCATATCTTCTGTCTATGTAAATAGACATTTTTTCTTGCAAGTTATCAACGGCAGGTTTAAAAGAATAGATCAGCTATAACACCTGAATGCTACATGTTAGCATTTAACAGGAAGCTAAATTTAATTAATTAATAGTAGACATAAATAGAGAGAGTAATGACTAAACATGAAAAAATGATTGTAATGGATTAATGGACGAAATAGTTTGCTAAAAGTAAAGGCTCTGATAATTAGCTTAAATGAATGGATAAGCTATATGAATGGGTAGATAATTTTGTTAATTAGTTCACACATTTTGTGATTTATGCCCCATGGGGAACAAGTGAAGCAGTCATAGTACACAAATGCAATCCAAAATGTCTTGATCTAGAAAATAATGAATTTGCTGAAAGTCACGATGATTCACATCATGGCATTGTTAGGCACCATCTCATCCGATATTTTCTCAGACCGGGACACGTCTTCATGCATCGATGATGTATGAATCCTCACCAGGATTAATCTATACATTCCTCTCATATCCTGTCCCAGTGGGCTCTGTCATTGATCTGTCATTGTCATTGAAAGGACATTTTCAACCTAAATTGAAAATGAATTGAATGTCATCTTGGTGTCAGGGTATAATTAACAACCAGTTTGGCTCATTAATGATCAAATCACTCCCCTGTAGTCACATGCTTTCCCCAGAGAGAGTCACTGTAACCTTGGCAGTCTCGGAAACGGAGAATCCCGGCCAACACATGACATGAAATCGCTGTTAGAGTAATTGGATTGTGCTGGGACAAACACACAAAAAAAGGGGAGTGAGGAGGTAGAGGAGTACAAGAGGCATTGAAAGACCCTGGTGAATCTAACCATGTGCCCTCCGACTTTCTCTTCTCTTTCTCATTCCACCTTTCCAGCCTAATGTGTGTTACTCTCCAGTCCAGTCCAGTCCAGTCCAGTCCAGTAGAGTAGTGCGCCTCCTCACCTACCAGTTTGCAGTTCTCTCTCCTTTGTCTCTACTCTTATTTTTCTTTCTCCTCTGTCTCTCTCTCTCTCTCGTTCTGTAACCTTCTTCTTTTCCTCAGTTTTCTGTCTTTTTCCTATGTGCTTTACATGTGAGTCCACGTCTTTTCTCATGGCCCTTTCCTATCAGTCTTCTTCTGAGTTTGTACTTGTCCTCTGGTGTTGTGGTTGTTTTCACTACTCTCTGTGTTTGCTACTGGGGTGTAAGGTGCATTGGAGCTTCAGTAGCTTGTGATGAATGGTTCTGTAATGGGTCAGGCTGCAGGACATTGCCCCAGCTGACACACAATCACGGAGAAGGCTTACATTAAGTACTTGCCAGCAGGGGTAAATGCAGAGACAAGATGCATTAAGCTTAAAAAAAAATCGAAACAAAGTGCTTGGAAATGTCAACCGAGCATGGTCTTGTTTCTGTGATCTGTGGCAGCTCTGCCAATGCAAAGGGCCTGTCTGTTTTCTGTGTATGCTGATGACAACTGCCTCTTTGCTCACATGGTGTCTTAGAGAGATATCAGCTTTAAATGTGTTTGAAGAGTGTGAAAGTGCTTGAGTTAAAGTCCCAATCTTCCCAGCTCCAGAGAGACCCTGACTCTCTTCTCTCTTTCCCCAGCCAGAGCAGCTTGACCCTGGGAAGCCACTGGAGGACAACCTGCTGAGTGTCAGGAAGCCCGCAGTGGGACGCACACACTCCCTGCCCAATGACAGCTACATGTTCCCTCCTCTGCAGCCCTTAGGCAACTTAGCTCTGGCCCCAGCACATCTTCTAGCACAGACACAGGGGCCCGAGCACATACGGGGCACCCACAGGGGCCAGTCAGGTAATGTATCATACAGTATTCAGTCGACTTTGGACTGACTATAGCCATGTTCTCAGTTTGTCTGTCCACCTGTCCACTTATCTCTTAACACTTTATCTCAGGAACTCCAAGAGGGATTTTATTCAAATTCGACACAAACCGAACTCAGCTGGACTCAAGGATGAACTGATTTGATTTTTGAGGTTAAACACCAAGGTCACTGTGACCTCATGTCCATCCAATTCTCGTGGAAGCAATATCTGGGGAACACACACAGAGAATTTCTTCAAATTTGCCAGAAATTTCCACATGGACTCAAAGATGAACTTGATTTTAGAGGTTGAAGATCATGCTCACTGTGACCTCATTAAATACATTTTCAGCCTGCAGTCTGCAACTTGGCTGGGTGGCTGGGGCATGCAACTGCAAGGCGGTAATTCTAGTTTCAAATGAATGTCCCAATAAATTGAAAACCAGAACCAACACCTGAATATTATGTTTTTAAGACTCCACACTAGCAGCCTGGTAGTTGTGGGTAACCTCATAAGGATAGGACAGACAATTCATAGGACAATGCAAGTTGACATCTCCCCAGGAAGATACAGTTCATCTACTCTGAGAATGAATACACCTGCTATATGTGTTGTCCTGTTATTACATATGCAGTGCTTCTTGTTTGTGTGCAGGGTCTAGCAGCTCAGTGCGTTCACAACCCGAGGAGCGTTCCAAGCAGCTGACCGTTCCTGCAGACCTCTTCAGACCCATCAGTCCCCACAGCCACTCAGACTCAGAGAGTATACCACGACTACCCCCTCCCAGACGCCCACACACACTCAGCCGCACGCTCCGCAGACAGGTGACTACATCACAGTGTTTCACATTTACTCCGACATCACTTTTATAGTATGTGTCTGTAGTGTATGTGGTGACAGCTCAATAGTTCTTAACCAGGTGCCATTTAGAGCAATTGATGTGGAATTTTTTCTTTACACCAAACACTCAAAGGGTGGTTTCACTAATAATGCTTTACCATTATGCCCGGAGTGGGGGGATTTCTGTAAAAAGTGCATTTGGAAGGCAAGCACTTTGGGAAACTGCTTGGAACCCTGCTTATTGTCAATATACCAAGAAAAGCCATGCATTCTTTGAATTCCCCTAGGCCCTAGTTTTTGGTTCTAAATGTTCATGAAGCTGCAATTATCCTATAAGGTTAGGTAAAAACAGTAGGGTCAAGTTTTGGTCTCATTGGTCTCATTTCAGTGCTGTTATGGGGACTAAAATCACCCAACATGAATAAAATTGGGGTCATTGCATCCACAAGAGCCTCAGCTTCCCAGTTACACCAATTTAATCAAATTCCAAGACTGCATGTGAAAAACTGCACGGTATTTGGCCCAAACTGCATGGGATTAGAATAAAGTGAGCATGTCTGTAAAGGGGAGACTGGATCCGTTCAAGTCATCAAATTGGGTTTCTAAAGCATCCTTTTTCATTCAGAAATCTTAAAGTCAGAAGTCAAGGGACCATTTTCGAAATAGCCATGTCCATTTTTCCCTTGCTGTTGTTTAGCCTTGCTTTGGAGTGTTATTTCAACCAACAGGATATCATGACATGTAGTGGTAGCTTATGACCTGGATTTACTACTTGGTAAATGGGCAGGTTACCAATTAGGAAGTGGGTAAAGTATACCCCATAGACCTGTGTATGCCCTTCAGAACACCACTAGGGGAACCAATGAGTTCATATGGTTCCATCTTCAATGCCAGCCAGCAGATAGTAAAGGGGTTGATGCTGATCTTGAGTGCTGGGTGTTTGGTGTAAGTGAAAACCTATATAGACCTAAAGGCTGTAAGGGGATGCTGTTGGATTTTTTTTTCCCACAACTTTATTTTCACAGTCTTGAAAGTCTTTTCCATCATTTGTGGCCCTGAGACCCTTGGTTTCGAGCGTTCTGAATCTCTTTCTTCTTGCATGTTCTAAACAGTTTCACTTTTCTTCCTCCTTCTTTCTCCCCTTCTTCCTGGTAATCCTATCTGTTATTAACTTACCTGCTGTCTCATTCTCCATATTGTATCTGTTACGCTCTGATCTCAGCTCAGTTGGGCCCAAAAGCCGCCCGATCCTGAGCAACTGCTCAAACACAGATACTCGTGTTTCTGAAACTGCAGACTGCTGAGAGAGCAGACTCTCGCTACCTCTGGGCCTTTCAGAAACACTGGACTCCATGTTCATTTTCCAAGAGACAGACAGATTAACACATACACAGGCTTCCCTCCCTTTTCCCCTTTGTCACTCATTTGATTTTTTTTTTTATCTACCCATCAGCCACACAGCATCTAAACCTCTCTAACAGGTAGCTCTGCCTGTAGGAAACCTTACTGAGACTTAGAGTTTATTCCTTCTAGCAGGAGCTGGGTGTAACATTGCATCAATGGATTATTCTGTAGCGGATTGATGGAATGTAATCAAGCCAGACAATTATATTATTTAGCTGACAAATTTACCCACAATGCAGTGCACTTACTACATTACAAACTATACAACTCAGGGGACTGCTACAGAACAGCGAGTGCTGTCCATATGCATTTGGCCATTTTGTACACAACAGTGATAGAGCACTTGTGAATTTTCTATTGACTAGCTTAGTGCTTGGAAAGTACATAGTTGGTAACCAGTAGTTATTGCACCTAACCCAGTTTTGCTTTTAAGAAAGTGACAGGGTGATTATCTCTTAGTAACGTTCCAGCTGTCATTTGTGACTTGTATTGCTGTGGCTGGTGATTGGTCTGGCCTGGTTGTTATATGTTTAACCACTAGGTGTCTCTGTGGTCCTACTATTCAGGCACACGCAGGGGCGCCCATGAACATCTCTCAAAGTGCTGTGCATCAAAGCATGCTTTACTTCTTCACCTCTATAGATTCAAGACACTTCAATTGAACTAATTCAACACAATGATTTTCAAAAAATATGAATATGTGGTCTATGAGGACATTTATGAGTTTTAGGGACCATTGTGCTTACTAACCCTTCCTCTCCTACAGTAGATCTTATTATTACCCTCTGACTATTGGCCTCACACCCTGTGAAGGTTTTGTTTGGAGGTAAGGATCTCGGCAAGGAAACAGGATTCAGAATTTGGTCACAAATTTAACTCCAAACTGTTGCTGATGGTTTACAGGGATTTGTGTGAATGGTCAAAGGTTAGAGGGTCAGATGGTCTGGCTCAGAGTTCACCATGTCAGCCAACACTCAGCCCTTCTGCCCAACTAGAAAAAAACATGCACACAGTCCCATATTTATTCAATTATATATTCTTTTCTCACATTCATAATCCCCAAAAACTGTGGGAAAAGTGGTCCTCTTTAATTTGTCAGTCATCATGCTTCTTTAAAGACCCCCTCCAGACATGTTTTAAGACTTCAGAGCTTTGGTCCAAAGCATATTTGTGCACACACTTGAGCAACAAACTTTATTAGAGGACTAATGTTTTGATGCCAGGTGTGTCTTCATCAGAGTCAAACCGTGCAGTGACTGCATGCTCTTAAATTACCGCCCTAATTAGCAGCTAATTCAGCACAGGCTGGAAAAGTAGGGGAGGGTGTAGGCAGGGTTTACAATTATACAATAATAGAAGGAGAAATGTTAATATATTAATACATATTTATGACATTAGTAACCACGTCCAATATTATTCATCTTTGAAGATTTCTAAACAATTCTTTGTGTCTGATTTGGGATTGCAGCAAATAATGTTGGGTTCTTGAGTTTTAGTTTAAAATTATTAAAATTACATCCACTCCTTCCAGTGTTGTAGTCAAGTCACCAATTCTCAAGTCCAAATCATCAATACCTGAGTTCGAGGCCGAGTCCGAGTCCTGACTCCCCAGTGTTCAAGTCAGAGTCCGAGTCATCAAAATGTAGGTCCGATTTGAGTCATGGTTCTGAAAATTAGGCTTCCAGTCCGACTTGAGTCCAAGTCCAGGACTCAAGTACTCCATCCCCGACTCGTTCTAAGTTATTAAAAAATCTGGAATTGAGTAATATGCGTATAGGGTTAGGGTTTATTGAGTAATAAAAAACAAACTCTAAAACATCTATGTGAAAACATAATAATACGCATTTTTGAGTTATTCCTATCAGATGTGAAAACTGCCTCAACAGAAGAACTGCACAGTAAATTATTAAAACCAAAACCAAAGAACACATCAAACACACTCTCTTACTCTCGAAAAATCTAAAACAGAATTGTGCCACTGAGTATTCCAGTGTAAGCTCTGAGTTGCTGTGTTGTAATTCAGCCCCACGATGCCTGCAGTCAGCAGTACACAGAGGACTTTGGGAATGTGCTGGCCTGACTGTGAACTCTGACCCAAACTACTGCTTCTCATCCTCATCACCTCGCACTAACTAGTCTCCGTCTCATCTGCCCTGAACCCCTGAACCCTTGCTCTTGTCCATCTCCACCTCCCTCCCTTAACTGCACCTTTACCTCCATCTCCTCACCCTTCTCTCCCGAATACCCCCTCCCCTCCATGCCCCGTCTTCCAGGTTGCAGTGTCTACTGATTCTCAGGAGGCCCTTTGTTCAGACGGAGGGGAGAGCACTGAAGGACTTGTGAATGTGGCCTCTCTGGGCCTCCCTCCATCCCCCTCCACCTCATCCCATCACCATCCGCAGCCTGCCCTCTGCCTGGTCCCCGCCACTCCGGGCGCCTCCCCTAAACCCTCCCGCCCCAGCAGCGTGCATACCCAGCTTCATGACCAGCACTGCCTCGCCTCCTACTCCCCTTCCTCCCCCTCGCCTCTTCCTCTCTTACCAGCCAGGCCGCACCAACAGGAGGAGTCCTCTGTGGATCAGGAAGTGTCCCTCATTACCCACGTGGGGTTGGCTGGCAGTGATGACATCATAACGGCGGACAGTAGTGACGGTGTTAATGAGGGTTACAGCAGCTACGCGGGCTGTCATGAGAGCCGGGGTATTCTGAGGCAGCTGAAGAGGTTCCACAGTGCTGACACACAGGGCCGCAGCGCCCCCGTGCCCCGCCCTCGCCCGTACTCCTGGTTGGACGACCCGCGGTGTCACTCTGTAGAGGCATCGTCATCGGTGGAGTCCAGCCCCCAGCGCAGCACCACCTCCACGTCCTCTGGGTTTGTGTCGCAGGCTGACAGCCTGCAGATCCACAGCCAGACCTCCACTCAGACCTCCCTGCCCTCCCCCCGACGCAAGAAGAAAATGAGCCCACCCTGCATCTCCGTTGACCCCCCTGATGGGCTGGAGCCTCAGTCTGGCCTTTACCCAGGCCTGGGTGGACTTGGAGGCATGGGGCTGGGGGGATTAGGAATGCCCCCTCCTCTGCCGAGCCGGGACACCTGCCTGAGGAGGAGGGCGCCCTCCAGTGAGTCCAAGGACTCTTTTGACCTGGGAGTCGGAGAGGGTTCAGGACAGGAAGGAGGTTCGCCAAACCCCAACAAGCTACTGACTCTTCCCAGAGAAGACAAGCTCTGAGCACTGAACACTGATACTGCAACACACAGACACACACACAGCCGGACGAACCCTCCACACACACAAACACATGATGCACACTGTGTATCTGTGATGGTGATAGTTCTAGTAATAATGCTGTAGAGAGTAATAATGGTAAAACTACAACAAACAGTAAAAACATCCTTGGTTTCATAAGGAGTGCAGTACTGTAGTGGTGTGACCATCCCTTGTCTTTGTATTGTTACTGCCAAAACTACCAGAGAAGAAGAGAACACGTGAAACAACAACATGACAGTTCCTCTTCTGCTCGGCCTGTATGTCACTGGCTGCAGATTGACCCCGTAACCTCTGGAGTGACATCAGCACCTGGGATTTGGCGCCCCCTGTGGTCACCATCTGAACTGCGTGGTGTTCCACAGGTGCCCGGTCAGTGGAGGTACAAAGCAATATGAACGTTTTAGAGACACTATTTTCTTAAATTATTGGGCCATAGTGTTTGTACAGGATGTTGTTTTTTAATTTCATTATTTCCATGTCCTTTTTTGTGATTTTTTTTTTTTTGTCGAACTGGTTTGTCTTTGTCTTTTTTTTTCACCGTAGGATATTTCTAGCTTTCTTGGTTTACTGAGGAAAGTGAACGTTTTTCAAAGTGCTGAAAACCATGTATTTGTAGGAATAATATATAAATATATATATAAAAAACAAGTCATTAAACTGAGTTTGGATTTTTAAGCACACGCATTAGACCATGGTGGTTTGATTGTTAGTGAAAAAAGGCGGTTGCACTTGAAGTTTTTTCATTGATTGCTTGAATCTCCTGAGCGTCTCAAAGAGTCCCAAAGTCTCTGTACACAAGATGTGAAGACGGATGAGAACAATTTCAAATTGATTCTACGGATGTTTTTTTTTCACCTGACTTCCTTGACTTCTTCAAAGAATGTGCTAATTCAACTTTTCCTGTTCAGGTGTGCATGTGTGTGCGGACTTACCAACCTATCCAACAGTGGACTTTGGCGTCAGAACACATTCACCAACAGGGGACCTCATGCCTTGAAGATTCCTGAGCAGCAGTGGTGGAATATAACCAAGTATTTCCATTTATAAAACTTTATACTTCTACGTCACTTCATTTTAGAGGGAAATATTGTTCTTTTTACTCCACTACATTTAGTTGACAGCTTTAGTCACTTTACTAGGTCAAGATTTAACATTAATCAATTCAAAATTATAATGCATTAGCTATTTCAATGAAACTACATACCAGTACATAAGGTTGACTAACCTTGGCAAATAAAATGCTTACATAATATATCGATAATAATAATCAAATAATAAAAATATATAACAATCTGAGTGGAACCATTCTGTATTATGGGCACTTTTACTTATGATACTTGAAATCGTTCTGATGCGGGTTCCTTTACTGCACTTTAACTTAAGTAGAAATGTGGTATTAGTTACTTTTAATCAGAATCTGAATACTTCTTCCACCACTGCTGATCAGCAACAACAAAGTATTCGATGCATCCCTCAAACCTCAATGAAATTACAAAAGGTTATTTTTCCTGACTGAAATTAAACAAAGGAAGACTTTGCAGTTAACAAACTTCTCTCTGATAGGTAGAGAATGCTTAAGGATTACATTTTAAAAAATCACATTTGTAGTAATATTATAGGAACAGAAAACCTTCAAAAACTGACACTTGACTGGTGTTGCGCTATAGTCCACTGTTGGTAATATAGGCGTGTGTGTGAGTGTGTGGACCAGGTCTATATCACAGATTGACGTCCATTCCTTCCTCTGAGTGAAATATAGACTATTGCTGCAGACACATCATTTTTAGATTGGCCAAACCCACAAGCACACTAAATCTGACCTCATGTGTTCACATTTTATCACTGACAGTGGAGACTGTAAATAGTAAAGACTATGTTAAGAAGCTTGAAGAAAACTAGCACTCTACTCCTAACCTCTGCTCCCCAGCCAGTGCTCTCCATCAAAGTGAATGAATGAATTTAATGAGGATAAATACACAGCAGGAGTCTCCTATTCATTGTGAGACCAGGTGAAATGCAAGTTCTCTGGATGTGACGCAAGGTATGTATGTGTGTTTGTTGCCAGCGTTGCTTTGCAACACATTGTGAAGTCAAACAGTTTTTGTGGGAATTGTGTTTAGAGGGAACTACACATAAAAGTTAAAGCAATTTATTGGTCCATAGTCCTTGGGGAAATTCATTTTTTCATTATAGGTTTCCAGACCAAGTTCCTATGGACTGAGCTGCTGCTGCCCAGGGTAGAAATTACCAGGCTCCACGACACTTTAATATTACAATTTAAAAAATGTTGCAATGAGTATTGTAATGTATTACCTTTATTTAACTGGATATTACGTCCCCCCCAAAAAACCTTTCCCAGCATCCGTTTTATCCAGTAACTTGACAGAGTTGTCAGCCTGTTCATTTCACTTAAATTTGATTGCAGCAAAATGGAACTGTCAAGCAGACGGACTGACCAACACTCTGTTTGTTTTATAGTATACATAGATCAACTTAACTGACTGAAAACGTGTGTGGACTACTGTACAGGTATTTCAAACAATGCAACTTTTACAAAATAGTTATGTAGCCCCTTCAGCAACAGGGGAATTGAAAAGTTAACTACTGTTACATAAAAATTAAGTAAAACAACTCAGCACCATCTAGTGGACCTAAAAAGCAGTTGATTTTATTATTCTTGTACCAAACAGTGTAATTTGTATTTGCAATATTAATAATTTATTTAATAAAATATCGATACTTGGTGCCTGTGTATCAATACAATATAACATGTACACTATGTCTGATAAATTGCCTCAAGTGAGAATACTTGATTGTTGAGTCTATGATGGTTGAGTCTGAAGACTACAAGTTAGAAAATGAAAATCTTTTTTGGGTGTGAAGTTAGAAAGATATAAACATACCAGACCTCTGTAGCCTGCACCTCATCTCTGCCTCTCGGCTACATTAGCTGCTGAATCCCCAATCCAACCAGCCTCATCTCACAAAATTACATGAAATTACCATGAATCTCCTAACACACAATTACGTGCTGGTGGCACCTAATGTGTGAGTGGTTTAATTGTCACACATTATGTGCCCCCAGCACGTAATTCAGTGTTAAGAAGTCGTGGTCATAGCACGTAATTTTGTGACATCAGGTTGATCCAACTGTTGATGGTAAAGTGGCAAGGAAGAAGATTGCATGGAATTTAAAAAATTATATCTGCTGCATTGATTTTGATTCTTTTAATTTGAGTCTGCAAATGTTTTAGAAAATGTTTTATTTTAAACAATTTTATTCCAATGCTAAAATGTCATATTTGGACCAACAAATTAAGATGAGAAATTCACTTAGTTTGAGACCTTTGTCTGTCCTTTGTCTTACTCTTAGTGTTGACGTGAGCCAAACTCTCACAAAATCCAGTAATGGACAGTGTAACTTGTCAAAACCATACAGCCCTGACATGATCTGCTACACGGTAGTGTAGTGGTTAGCACTCTTGTTTCACAGCAAGAGGGTTTCGGGTTCGATCCCGGCCTGCGGCCCGTCTGTGTGGAGTTTGCATGTTCTCCCCGTGTGTGTGTGGGTCCTCTCCGGGTACTCCGGCTTCCTCCCACAGTCCAAAAAACATGTAGCTCAGGTTTAATTGGTGACTCTAAATTGTCTTTAGGCGTGAATGACAGTGTGAATGGTTGTCTGTCTCTGTGTGTCAGCCCTGCGATAGTCTCGCCCAATGTCAGCTGGGTCTGGTCTTGCCAAAGCAGAAAAAGCACAGATGAATCATCGATCGCGGCATTTCGTTCGGGGAGCCAGTTTAGGGCCTGCATGCTCAATCACTGACTGGGAGGCTGTATGGAATGGAGTCATTGTTAATGACTCTATTTACACCTATGCTTTTTCTGCTTTAACAAGTCAAAATGTCTGCAGTGAAAATGTTTTTTTTTTTATTGTTTTTGGTGGCTTCGTAGCAACAGCAAATTAAAGAGCTAAGAAAAAAACAGTCTTGTGGGATGTATACATGTTCTTCCATTTGGAACAGGATCTAAATTTTCCCCAAGCAATAGCATACTATTTTTTATAATTTTCTTTTTGTTTCTTCCATTTGAACTCTCAAATGCATGATTGCAAAGTTGAATGTCAGTGAGAATAATGTAACACTGGTTATACTCTAGTATGTTACTATACATGTATAAGCAAGAGACAAATGTGGCTGCAGATTAAAATATCATGATTGTTTTAGCAAAGAGCATCCAGAGCAGCATGCAGGTAATTAATGCAGGAACATGGCACCACACCGAACAGAAAAGCATGTATCTAATGAAACACCAAAACATTATTAATTTCTGCTTTAATTGAACAGTATGAGTCGTCATAACAACAAGGCAACAATTCACTGCACAGATGTCATTCACACAGTATGGCATAGATTTCACAAAACAAACCAAAGTGTAAATAACGGGTCTGAAGAATGAATTAAATCGTTAATTAAACTTTACTAGAAAATTAATTTCCTGCAGAAAATGTTTGTGAATGCTGAAGGCTGAAAAGCTGATGCTAAACTCCAAAGCTGTCCTGAATGTGTGAGAAGCTGAAGATGATGAACAGCTGGAAAGGTGGGAATGGATCTAATCATTTTGTATGTTTAGTAACTGGCTTTGTCTCTTCCCTGAAGTCCTCATGCTTTCCTGTGCTTTCTCATCTCACAGGTTTGCATTAATTGGGGTGTTGAGCTGTGGTCCTGCTTGGAACACACTCCTGCTGTTGTCACTGCCATGGATCTTTGTCGGCTCCTCTCGCTGTTGTCCTGCTCAACACCAACTATATCACCACTGGCCCATGGTGGGCGTGGGCTATGGCCTCATCTGGTGCTGTGCTCCTGTTGGACACCACTACTACTATCACCATCCCCATGGATCATGGTTGCTCTAGGACTGTTGCTACACCTGCTTCAGTCCTGCTAGACACCCACTAATTCTTATCAGTATGTGTCGAATTTGCTACTGCTACAAACACTATCTTTTTATATTCATTGGTACTATGACTATTCCCTTTAACTTCTATTATTACTGCCACTACTGGTGTTATTTGATTTGCTTTACCAGCACCACAAATACGATTATTAGTTATTAGTCACAGACTTCCTTATAGGGTTGGCACTATTAATGCTGTCATTGCTCATATCTGTAGTATGTCAGATACGTATGTGGGAAAAAACACCAGTGTAGTGTGTCGAAAAAGTAAAAAAAAAAATTGTAGTTTGTCCAAAAATGTGGAAAAAAGCCAAAGAACAGTATGTTGATAAATTCAAAAGTAGAGTATGTCAAACAATGCAATCACCCTCCACAGCACACACAGTTGAAAAACACACTGAGCATGGTAATAGTATAGTATGCACTGAAATATAAGGAAAACCAACCATATTATACTAGCTCCAAAAATAAATGAAGAACATGCCATGGCATTGTATGTCAAAAAGGAAAGGAAAAAACCCTCCATATTATAGTTTGTCTAAAATAAAAAAAAATAGAATGTCGAAGAAAGTCAAAACAACATAATGGTGTTACAAAAAAGAAAATTGAAAAAATAGAAAAAGATTGTAGATTTTCCAAACATGCTGAAAAACAATATAGTATAGTCTGCTGATGAATGAGTCAATATTCGCACAATGATGAAGAACAGGATAACAACAGTGCGAATGCTGACCAAGCATTCACACAATCATGAAAGTGCTAAGAGAACACCTCAGGCGCTTGGGGTTTATAAACAACTGCCTTTGGAAATTTGATTTAAAGATGTGAGCATGAAACATAGAAACAAAGCAGCTTTAAACAATGCTGCTAAATAGTTGAGAGACAAAAAACTTGCAAACACTGATGAACAGACTAAGAAACTGTAAGGTTAGTTTTCACTGATTTCAAAGGCAGATGAAAGCAAGAGTTCCATCGTCAGAGCCAATTAAAATGCTGCCTTTGGCTCAGCACATCAGTGAGCACATGTGAGTCTCTTTGTAGTTCATTTGTTTCTTTGTGGTCATTTCTGAGCCTCTACCTTTGAATGACATTTCGTAGATGAATACCAGGAG
>CAFUXE010000986.1:0-22340 GCA_903364295.1 Serranus cabrilla | reverse complement strand
GTTGGGGAGTGTTGTGATTTAGTGAGAGTGGATTGTAGTTGTTTTGTGTCTGTGTGGTTGTTTTGTCGTGTTGTGGTTGTTTGTGTCTGTATGTGTTTTGTTTGTGAGTGTTTTTTTTTGTCTCTTTGAAGTTTTTTGTGTTTGTGTGGCTGTTTTTTGTCTCTTTGCAGTTGTTTTGTATCTATGCGGTTGTTTCTTGTCTCGTGTTTGTTTTGTGTCTTTCTGGTTGTTTCTGTAATTTTGTGGCCGTCTTGTATCTCTGTGAGGTCTTTTTTGCCTCTTTGTAGTCGTTTGCATCTGGAGCTGTTTTGTCTCACTTTATATTTTGTGTCTCTTTGCAGAAATCTTGTGTCTCTTAATGTAAAGTTTTTGTCTTGGCAGACAGTCTCTGTCTCTTTGTGGTCGTTTGTATCTATACTGATGTTTTTTCTCTTTGTGGTTGTTTTGTCAAATCTGTATTCATTCTGTGTCTCTGAATGGTTGATTTGCATCTTTTTGTAGTCGTTTCATATTTCTTCATGGTCAGTGTTTGTCTGACATTTTGCAGGTTTAGGTCAGGGGGCCTTGACACTTTGGGCCCCTGGTGCTGTGCCCAGTATTCAGTAGTCCCCATGCTGTTACTGCCTGGCTGAGAGGAAGTTCATCTCTCCACTTCTCTTTTCTGCACAGTTCTCCACCACACTTTATTGTTTGCTCAGTTTCTCTATCAACACACAAAATCGAACAGGATGTTGAAATTATCTGAGAATTCTTGCTTTTGGTGCCACATCTTGCATATAATCCTTTTTCTCCCTTTGTGGATATTTATTTGTTTTACTGAAAATTGTTCAGCTCTCGGCATATGAAACTGTAGCACAATGAGATACTGAGAATGTTTCTACAGAATAAAAGTGAGAGGGTATTCATGTGCAGACATCTACATAAGTACTCTCCAATTCAAACAAGCAGAATCTATCTTTGTCAAAAACAGGGTGTATTTCCTGTTGAGGGAAAGCTCATATCTTGTTCAGATCGACAACTCAAAGGGAAATAAGTGGACTTGCTTGTAGTCACGTCCTCAAAGGCCCCAGAGCTCAGTTAATGCAATGCAGTTGATTAGGCTGCCATTTTTAAACCATGGTATGTATTCACTCATGGAAAAAAACATAATGAGTCAGAGCTGAGCAGAATCTACTTCTTAACTGTCAGGGAGTTTCTTCTTGCAGCTGTAACAACAAGTTCAGTGTGAGGTGATGATAGGTGTCTGTTACAGCCTGTGGTTTTACTGGATGTGTTTATTATGGTGAAAGTGGATTGTATGCAGGAGTGAACAGTTTTCACCAAATTAGCTCTGGTCCTTGAACCAGTTCCATTTAGGATTCTTGGAACCTTAGTGCTATCTAGCAACCTGTCCCTGATTCCACCAGTTTTAGGGGAACCACTGCAATCATGGATGCTCATTAATAGGTGCTCAGATTGCCTTGATTATCTATAATTACAAGCACAAACCAACTAATAATGACAACAAGACGTTAAAGACTATTACAAGCAAGACTCAGACATCCTTTCTTTCCAACCTGTAGGATTTCTGGGTGGCACAATTTTGATTTTAAATTGAAAATCGATCAAAATCTGCTTTGAACTTTGAGTATTGAAATCAAAAGCAGGATCAGTTGATCCATCGAAAATATGAATTAAAGTTTTCAGGGCATAAAACCACTGATCTGTTGATCAATACTATATTGGCTAACAATGGTAGTGCCTTTGGTAATGAAAAAAAAAAGTTTGAATTAAAAAATTTGATCAAATTGTGACCTTTAAATGAAAACATATCACATATTCTGAGAATTGTGGCGCCCAGAGTAGAACAGGAAAAACCTATTTTTGGATTGTATCTAAAAGCAACTAAAGTATTATAAGCACCAAAAGCACATATCATATGTTTCTAAATGAGGGTGTAAGTGATAATGACTTTTCCCAGCTCCCTTACACTTGTATGTGTAAGTGCTTGTTTATGTGTGGCACTGCCTCTCATCTGATTCTATCTCTCACCTCCTTCCTGTTATCGTCTTCCTTCATTGCTGTTATTTACATTGCTGATGTCCTTCTTTGGGCCTTCACGTCCCCACTGAGGTTGACAGATGGAGGAGATAGTACAGCTGCAGGATGTAGCAGCTGGAACAATGTTTTTGCACCATTGATGAAATATTATAGCAAAAGAGCAAAAGGAGTGTGGTTATTTCCATTATTTATTGCAAGAACTTAAAATAATGCTGGAAAACAAATCATTTCCACGCCTAGTGGAGGATTTGTGTGTGACCTGGTGGTGCATTACACCATAAATCTGCTGTAACTCATAGATCAAAGGGTATAATAAATATTTAAAGGAGCAGTTTGTATGGGCACATATGGAAGATAATATTACAAATTATGTTTTCATTATGTTTAATCACATGAAGCTAAAAATACTTCTATTTTTGTTACTTTAAAACTAGCCCTTCTGTAGGTTATCCAACATGCTTAGAAAGTGAGGGGTGAGCGGAGAGACCTCACTTGGATGTAATCTGTGACCTCACCACTAGATGGCACTCATCTCTGCACATTACGTCTTAAGGTCCTCAATATTTTAGAAGGTTACATTCAGTGTCAGACATCAAGATGACAAACAGCTAGCACACACATAGAGCCCTCCAGGGCTTAAATGCTGAAATAGCCTTGTCACTGTGGTGAAGCTGTGTTCCACTCAGCATATTGAAGATTATGAGGGATCAATAGCGCCTCAGCTGCTCTGCCATTAACCTTTAACCGGCTCATCGCCTCTTTCTCTTTCTCTACTCCTTTCTGTTCCACTACTTTTATGTCATGTCTCTCTCTTAATCCGTTTTCCATCTTCCCCCCTTTCTCTCTCTGTGTGTGACGACAGAGAAGTCCACACTTAGCTGGGTTGGTAAGTGCACACACACGCGCATGCACCTCAGGGGGCTGTCATTGAACACCTGGTAAATGGTGACTGGTGTTTCTGACCATTTTAAAATACAAAACTAAAATGTTATATTTAGTTTAATGTCTTTAACCATAATATTACTTCAAATGTGAATTAATTCATGAAAGTAACACGATTTATCATGATTGTCCAACCTATGAAATCATCTAGATCAGGGGTGTCAAACTGATCCAGGAAAGGGCCGAGGGGCTGCAGGTTTCCATACAAGTATGGTTCACAGTTATAAAAACTGCTGCAGTTTCTGTGAATTTATGTTACAAAACCACTGACCTAGGTTTGGGGCAAAAAACTTCTTGGTCAGGTGCTATAAAAGACTGTTTAAAAAGTAAATAAATATACCAGAAACGAAGTTACATAAAAAACAAAAACGTGATTCACAAACCGTGAGCCACGTTAGTCGCATGGTTATGCAGAAGGTTACATAAAAAAGTAATTTACTTTTATTTTCAGAAACTCCAGTCTCCTGCGTAAAATTGGGTGTTCAAAGAAACTTGGTCATTTCATGTGATTTTGTGAGATCAGGATGCAATAACCGTTATATTCCAGCCATGATTCACTTTCCTTCTCCACTTGTAATGCTTGGCAGTTAGCAATGCCATGGTTTAAATATCACTTAATGGTCCTTTGAGATAGTTTAGAGCATAATTAACACAATTCCTTCTGTATGACTGACAATAATGAGTCTGTTTACAACCTGACAGTTAATTAGCAAACCAAGTTATTAAAGTTATCTTTGAGAAAAACACCAATCACTTCCAAGTATGAATTTCAACACATCCAATTAAGGAATCTGAGCACGACCACTTCATTTGTGAAATGTTAAAGAAAAAAACAAGCTCTGACAACAAACCCTTCATTTCCTGTTCATCAGTACTCGACTTTGAATCAAGTAGCCCTTACTGGTAAAACTGTGGCTGAAGTGCCTCTTCATCATGGCTTCCAGGATCACATCGATTGACTCAATGGTTGACAAATTAATCTTGACTGTAACACTGCAGAGAATATTCATACCTGTTGCACTAAAATGAACTCCACTAGTGCTGTCGACCTGCCTGAGGGATCTGACTGGCTTTTCAGGAGATAAGTAGGAAAGGCATTAAACACGAGGGAGGCAAGGAAAGGACTGTTCTAATTCCAGAAGAGAGCATTCGACGATGACGAAGGAGCCGAGCTGACCCTGCTGGCACTTCAGAGGATCCAGGAGTCCCTGCAGACTGCTCCCTTCATTACAGAGACACACTACATGCTCATTTCAAAGGGAGAAAGCCTTGTTTGTCACGTCTCACTGCTTTGAACTTCAAACCCATTTTCTTTCTTTTCTGTCGGATAAACACACACTGAGAGCTACGTTGGTGATGAAGGTTTCAGGTGAGTGGGTAAGCAGGGAGGCATCGAAAAGGAAGGTAGACAGCACGAGAACAGACTGAACACAATCTTTTCTCCCAGTGCCTTCTCTCCCCTGTGTTAATACAGTGGAGCCCCCGGCCCATAGTGCCCCGACAGCTGATACGCTCTGACACATCTCATCCAGTGGGTCTCATTCCAATGTGTGGTGATAGCGCAGGTTAAGAAGGCCCTGTGGTCTGCGTGCTGCAGAGGTTCCGGGACACTGACCACGGCCCGTCTCTCATCCACCGCCAAGCACTGTCACTGAATACCAACACCACATTTTTTGATGGAGCTTACTCGCACTGAAAACAAGTTCCAAAAAAATAAAAGAACGATGCTGATGGCTGTATGTGTGTGTGTTTGTGTGTGTGCTAGAGAATTATCTCGGGTGTTGCAGATCTGACGTCTGTGGGGGAGGTGGATTGTGGTTCAGCCTGACAGTGTTGAATAAAATGTGGAAAACAAATACAATAATTAAATTGTGCATTTGAGCTGTTTGTCCAAGTGGGTTCCTTCAGACAACAAGGCGTAGTACAGTGTGAAAACAGAATCATGTAATGTTGGTTTCTATGGATTGATTCCAAGATTTTCATTATGTCTAATATATTTTAAGATTCAATAATAAGTATGAGTAAGGCAAGTTTGAGCAATTAAAAGGCAATTAAAGCATGGACAAAGCACAACTGGAAAGTCAAGCATGTAGAATCCTTAAAAGTTTCAATTCCTGTAAATCTGTCACAATACTGTGTGTCTCCTACAAAATACATTTAAATTTATTTTAGCGGCTGTATCTGTATTAATTATTGATAAAGGCACACCACCTTCTCTAAACACACTAGTGATAACTTCAAAGGTTAGAAAGCCAATTCCACACAATTAACCACTCACTACAACTGCCATATTTTCACCAAGAACCTGCTATTTTAAGGGTGCACGGGTGATGTCACTGTGACGCGTTAGTGCTTTTATTTTGTCTTGTCACTTCCTGTTTTATTTTGGTAACCCTCCTCCCGTCTCATGTCTGGTGTCTTTACTTCCTGTGTTCCATTTTTCGCACCTGTGTGATTACCTCGCCCCGTCCTAATGAGCTTCACCTGTGTCTCGTCAACTCCCTCTCCCAGTGTGTATATATACCGTGTCTCGTGGCCAGTTCGCCTTCTCTATGATACCAACGTTATTATCCTGACTCCAGCCTGAATCCGACCGCCTTTCCGCCTGACTCCCGAGCCTGCTTGCCCCTGTCTGTACTTCTGCCTTTCGGACGGATTACCTCGCCTGCATGGTACTCTCTCACACTCGCCTGTCTCTCCTGTACCTTCGCTGCTTTCCTGCATTCCCTACTACTTTATGCCTCATCCTAGTCGGAGTTTTTGCCAGCCGAAACTATACGCTGGTTCCGATCCACTCGTCTGGTGGTCTGTTTCCTGCCTGCCTCCGTCCTGTGGTTCCCGGGACCTCTCCAGGGATTCCGCACTTAAAATCCTGTTTTCTGAACCTGAGCCTTACTCATTAAAGACTTTCATTATAATTCCCTATTTTGCCTCTTGGTCTTGCATTTGGGTCTTCCTGTCTGCACGCGGGCGTGACAGATGTGCAGATTGCAATTATCTGTGGGCACTGGGAGGGTCAGGTCATAAAAATGTACATTCAGATTGCGGGTGGGTTTTGGGTGTGTGTGTAATAATAAATCAATAATGAGGAAAATATATCGGTTGCTGTTCTGCACAACACAGTTTAATTTTTCTTCTGGCAAGTGCATCCCCATTAACAGAGATGCAGTGTGTGCATTTACTGATGAAGAGCAGCAGTATAACTCTAACTAATATAACTAATTTTTTCAAGACTACAGTTTTTTTCTGCTTAAATATACCACAATACTTGCTGTAGTGACATTTCTAAAATCATGGCAATGTTCACCTGAATTCCTGGCATATGTTCAGAAGCTTATTCATTAAATGTTAAGAGTTTGTCAATACATTTTATGAATAGCTACTGCATTTGTACTCGGCATCTCCTGCTGGGCTGGAAAATCTTAACGAAGCAGCAGCTGTGTTGAGTAAAGCTAAATAATCTGGATGGATCAAACCCCTTGGCATCACTTTGTGCCCAACCGGGCAGACAAAAATTTGGGCTGGAGACACAGAAACCCATTAATGAAATGTGCTTGGATTGAATATTTATGAGGTTCCAAACCTGTCTGAAGTACACAGCTGAACAACGGTACATTTGTTGTGTTCCTCACCTTTGTACAAAGTCAATTATTTGGTAAATTAATACTTTGAGACCATGTACAATGGTTGCATCAGCCTGGGTTGCTGCTTTAGCATGAGGGTACCGGTCAAAAAGATCTGTCTCTGTACCTGAATATGGATAAAAGACTGGACATAGCTATGGTTTATATGTCATCTTAAATCAGGAAACATTCTAATGCAATTTTTGTGCCTTCAAGTATCCAATTGATTAAAAATTGCCATATAATTAGTTATAAAGTATAATCACACATCTTAATACTGAAACATAATGGCTAACACACAAAAATGTCAATGATGGCTTTTCTTCATTTAGCAGTCGCTTTAATCCAAACAACGTACATCTGAGAATTCATACAGCATAAGCAATGATCTATTCATAAAACAACAATTGAGTTAAGTGCCATGAAGTTAAATTTGAGTTCAATGGGACAAAAATGCTATCAGGCAGTGTACAAAAGATTATAATTTTTTTTTTACCAATTTTATTTTTATCACTCATGCATTTCTATTATGTCTGAAGGTGTTCATGAAAAGGCTGGGTCTTTAGTCTCTTCTTAAAGATTGAGAGGGATTCAGCAGATCAGATGGAGCTGGTAACTCATACCACCCCCAGGGAACTACAGAGGAGAAGTGGGTTGACATGCACTCTTTTTGGCAGGTTGACGACCTGACACGCGGCCTTGTTCTGGATCATCTGCAGAGGCTTGGAAATGCGTGCGTGGAGACCTGCCAGTAGGGAGTTGCGGTAGTCGCTGAGTGATATACCAGGGCATTCACCAGGAGTTGTGCTGCATGTTTGATCAGGTAGGGTCAAATCGTCTTGATGCTGTACAGGGCAAGTCAACACAATCAGGCAAACAAGTCTTAAAAGTTATGTGATCGTCAATAATTTCATGCAGAACTTGTGGACGTGAATTGGACTTGTGGTCAACCAGCAACTTTGGATGGAAAAACAATCTATTACCGTCACACTATTTATGCTTTTCCGAATAACAGATTCAGATTGAGGCACTGCACGCAAAATTTCCACAGTTATTTCCCCCATGTGGAAATGTACCTCTTTATTTACGAATTCCAAACTTTCTGAATGCAACTGTTTGTCTGCAGATTTCTCAAGATTACTGGACATCGGGACATGATTGTGTCAAATTTAAAGCAGACAAAAGGGCACTTCAGGTCCTTTGATAGAATAGAGTCCCTAAAATGGACTTGAGGCAGAAAGCCTGCGAACAATTTTAATCTTCTATTACTGTGACTTTATGGTCCATTTGATCTGGGCCTTGTTTGTACCTGGTGGCTGAATTTAAGCTTAGACACTCACATCCAGTGAACTGCTGTCCTTTGGAATTTGGTGGAGCACTTTTTTTTATCCCTCTCACTGGATTTAATTCTGATAAATCCAAAGTCTGTCTTTGCAGACCAAAGTCAAAGTCCAGAGGTGGAAACCATCCTATTACTTTTTTAAATATATCTTTTCCAGGTCAACTGAGGAAGATATTCTTAACTGCAGATCAAAATTTGTAAAAGAAAGGTATCAGCAACATGCAGCTTGTGGCAAGCCTTCAAGAGGAAAGGTTCTTTTTGTAGTTTGCATTCAGTGATGAGTTTCTCTCCATTTGCCAGCTAAGACCTAAATCAATTCTGTGAGTTGCCTCAGAAAGCTTGATTATTGGGAAAGTCAGATCTCTTCACTGCTTCACTGCGCTAGCTCCCAGGGTTCATGGTGCTACTAAGCATTTCAGATCTAAGCTCCTCTTCCTCTTCCTGCAGCTGCAATTCATTCAACTTCATCTACTCACAAGTGAGGAACTAGCAACTTTGACCCCTACCGTGTCTGTTGTATTGGCTCATGAAAAGGCAAATTAAACAGGAAATGAAAACGCTGACATGAAATCTTTCAGATCAAGCTTGAGTCTGAGAGTTTGGCTCAGCTACTTACTTCTTACGTCTTTTCTTATCTTTCCCGACAGCAGCATCCCCTGGTGTTCTGTGTGGCCAGAAGTTTTACTTATTTTTGGAAAAGAAACTTTGCTGAGCTTTTCAGTTCTAAGGCTATGCTTCACTTTATGCTTATTTTCCCATTATGTCTCCTCATGGACTCCTCTCTGCTTGCTTCCAAGGGGGGGCAGTGAAGAAAGTTACGACTATCAGGTCTAAGAAACCTTTTTAGTTTATGAGCAATAACAATATTTCCCTAAGCATTTTACTGGCTCTACATTGGCTTCTGAAATAATCCCTAATTATTTTTCTGTTTGAATGGGTCAAGGATGCACACAGCTGTGCCTGTTTTACTCAAAGTTACTTGAATCAGAAAGACAGTATTGTGAACTATCACTAAAAAGAACATATGAAAAGTGTTTTTCTTATGTGACGTCACATGACCTCGATTATACTGACTTTTACAAAGTTTGGCACTAGAGAGGTGTTTGACATTTCTTTAATGAAAGGATGTCTGTGGACCCTAAAATCTGACATTCAAACACAGCCCAGGCAAGCTAGATTGGTCATATTACAACCTTGAAAACCAACTGAGTGGGTTTGTCAGAACAGAAAGCCAAAACACACGTAAGATGCTAACAGCACTTTTATACATATGCTCGTGCATGTTGCACAACAGACTCCCCATGTGAGTCTGAAGAACCAAACATATTGCATAATAGCTGCAATGTTTTCTCTAATGCTAGCTACCAGTCAACCTAACGCTAGCCATCTTGACCCACACTCTTTCACCAGTCAACCCTGGACAGATCTGGACAAATTAGAAAGATTTTCAGACCCTTTTTTAGATTTCATTCAGCTGCCCCAGGGTCCTTAGACCCTCAGGCCTCATAAACGCCTTGTTTAACTGTTTGCATGGATTGTGATCATTTGATCAATTGCAACATTTTGGGGGAAATACGTGTTACGAATTTAAATAGCAACTGAAAGTAAAAAGGCATTTCAGGTCTTGCACTGTTATCTGATCTTGAGGCCATATCTTGAAAAAGGGGCTGATTTTTTCGTCATTATTGCAGTTTATATTGGTATTTAAATGTGGTTGCTCCAACTTGCTTAATTGAAGGTTGCAGGAAAGTGTACAGATGTAGAAGACACCTACCCACCCACACAACATAAGCAAGCTGTCATGGATTCTTATATTCATGTTATTGCCTGTTGATCTCCTTTGCATAACTTAAAAGGGTTCCTTTCCTAATAAGGTAATTGCATGACAGCCTGTAGAGCTGCTGTAGAGAAAAGGTCGATGAGAGGTAAAGGAGGGATGAGAGTAAACAGACTCAATTTACAACAGAGCAATAAACTAAGACAAGGATACCGGATAGGAGTTGTTTTTATGGTTAAACTTTTACCAGATTGACCTAGAAACTGCTGTGATAAGAGGGTACTTTCACTTTATAGGCTTCTGAAAGATAGACCAAATTGATTTTTCTTTCTCACAAAATGATGCATCTATGTCTAGATAGGTTGTAACAGCTTATTGACTTGTAGAAATTGGAAAATAAATGTCTTCCAGGCCAAATTTCTAAAAGTTAAACTCTGGGAAAAAATGTTTTTGCATAATCAAACACCATACCCCTTAATGGCAGCATTTTGGCTGTATTTAAAATCAATGCTGTGTACCCAATTATGAACAAATCACTATTTACATCCTGATCAGATTACCGAATAGAAAGCAAAGATTAGCTCCAAACAAAAGCACAGATGTCCAAGACAAAGTATCAGTCCAGTGGGACCGAATAGGAAATGTGAAATAATTAAAAAATCAGGATCACTTTCATGTTGTTGCAGTGAACATTTTCCACTCAGATCTCCGTGCCAAGAACATTTTCTTCACACTCTCCCTTGGTTACATTTCCTGTGAAGTAATTATCCTAAATTAACATAGTAAGATTCTCTGCTCACAGCAGTGAGACAGTGGAACGCCTGCTCAATTTTCATAACACCTGCAGATCATTCTGAACAGGAAAAAAAATTCAGGTAATTAGAGGATGATGTTGTCCGTGCCAGTCATTAATTTTCTTTTCTTTTTAAGAAATTGATTGTTAAGTTGATGGTTTGCTTTTATAAATATCCTAAATTATTTTAATTTAGCATCGCAATATACTGAATACCTGACTTTTAGGCAAAAAATTGTGGATAAGCTCTTTGGAACAGATTCACATTGGCAATGCTATGTGGATTTTTGGTTAACTTTAAATTAATTTAATTAATATTTTAACAGGTTACAATTACAAGTGCTCACCAAGGCTAAGCTAACGTATACATTCACTGTAGTGAGCTAATTCTAGCTGCTAAAGCTAAGCTAGTACCTAATTACAACATTTGCTTAACAGAAATTAAAGTAACTTTGTATAAGGCTGAAAAATGCGGATAACAAAAGTTATTCTCACAAATACCAAGAAAGTAAAGTATATCCTGATATTTCTTTGATTATTTAACCCTAGGTTTCTCTGACTTGCTCAAGTTGAGATTAGCTTTCAACATGCTATTATTAGCATCTCAGTAGTCAACCCCAGCCTTACCTGACACAGAGGCTTCATCATTATCAGCCACCACGAACACTTCTGGCATGGTATCCAGTGACAGCATTAATATAAACTCGGTGGTTTGTGGGTTTGCTTAAAAAAGCTCCTCTATGCCTCATATATGTCACACACAACCCATATATATGTTGATACAATGTCCACTGGTATAAACTCAAATTCTATTTACATTTTCACATCGCTAATGTCATTCTTAACTGCAAATTAGTAATGCGAGGCAGACAGGCGTACATGCAGACTGAAGCGCGGGAAGAGAACAACAATGTCCTTCACCAGCACTACATAATGTGACTCAGATGACCTGTCAAAATGACCTTCTTGTTTTCTGAGAGCCACTTGAGTTCCTCATTCATATCTTCAATTATAACATGTTTCAACCCACACCTCAAAGGTGTAAAGCAGCTTAAACTTCACACTCTGTAATTGCTCCCCGGAGGAAATTTGTTGAAAATGGTTTGCAGCTTGGATCACTGAGACTTCTATTATTTTCATCTCAGAGATGTTCGAGGCAAAGCTTGTACAGAGAATTTAAACTGCAATTTGCTGCAATCTGCTGTTGGGACCTGCAGACATGCTGCCCGAGGAGCTCCGGCTAATTCACCATCACTGCCTGCATGATGTCATAAAGCCTGCGCTTTGGTGGATTTTTGCTAATGTAATTTATCTCTGACCTTGCAGGACCAACCGTGTGCAGGTTTGACTTGTGCATCACTGCTTGTGGCAGCCAACTGGCAAACGCACCGTATCCCCTGTATTTAGAGACAGGACACACAGGCTGAGCCAGGAGGTGGTATTGTGGTGGTCTTATATCTGTGGCTAATGTAATGTGATGCATGATGTCATAGACGAAGATGGATAACTGATCACATTCAGTGTCATCAACCATAGCATCTGGAGCGCACACAGCTGATCAAACTTCGCCACCTTCTCCAGGAACTGTCTGGATGACTGCTGGTACAGTGACACTACAGTGGCATGTACCCAAATGATATATATTTTGCGGTAAACAGATGATAAGAATGTTGAAATAACTACGTCATGATGCTAGTGTGTTAAAAGTCTGAATTCATGTTTCGTCAGGTCCACCCGCAAGACGACTGATGCAAATTTCTAACATTTATGAATATTTGCGTCATTAACATCACCTGGCGGGAGCTTAGTCTTTCTATCACAGAATCACACCACATAAAAATTTTGCGTTGCTTGTGGTATAGACAACCATAATGTTAGCTCCGCCAAGGAGGTTATGTTTTCGCCGGAGTTTGTTCATTTGTCTGTTTGTTAGTTGGCAACATAACTAGAGAATTTACGGACGGATTTGGATGAAATTTTCAGGAAATGTCCGCATAGACGCTTTCACTGGTTACAACACTCGCTGTCTGACGCACTTGCTAGGGGGCGGGGGGTGGCTGAGCTGCCTTGGCGGAGGTCTGTGCTTTTCTAGTTTATCTTTTGTATTGAAAATTCAACAGTTTTATGCTCCAACTGTAAGTCATGTGAGTCTATGAGAGATATAATGATGTCTGAGTGAAAACAGCGTACAGCTGTCTCACTGAACCAGACTTAGTCTTGTCCCTTTTCTTCAGCATCATTTCAATTTGTATTAATACTTCCACTGGCCAAACTTATATCTAAAATCTTTTAAAAAGAAAACAAACACCCGTGTTATCAGAGTAATGAATAAACAGAGTCACCATGGCAGCAGTCATATAAGCTATTTTAGATAAAAAAAATCTTATTCTTGCATGTCTTCTTTCCATTTTTCACCATGTGTCTCCACTCTTTTCTTTATTTCTCATGGAGGTCATGACTCAGAGCGTCTCTGTTCTGGCTTAAACTTTTTTTCTTCTGTCAAAGACAGAAGTTTCCAGTTTCCTCTCAGCTCCCACAAACCAGACTGCCCTGTCACAGGCTGTTGGCGAAGCCCTGGAAAAGGGACATTATGGTTCTCATGCGGAACAACACTTGCAGAGCTTACAAAATATTTGGATTTCAATATTTAGGACACACAAAAAAGCCACACAGGATAATTAGCAGGCTTTGATGTGATGCCAAACTACTTTTTAAATCCAATCAGACTGTGAGACTGGGCCTGCTGACTGTCTGGAAAGTGAAGTCAAATAAGTTGAAGACTGAAAAGAAATGTTTTCAGGAAGATTACACAGAAAATCACAAAACCTTTGAGACCCTGTCACCTGGTGTCTGATGTGAGGCAGAAAACACTCCTGCACAGACTTTTTATGATCAACCACTGTTTAATGGTGTATTTTCCCCTATTTTTTCTGTCATATTTCACCTTCTCAAATGACAGTGTGCTCAATCATTCAAGTATTTCCTTTGACTGAATTTTCTCATATTTCACTGTTGAATCCAACAACGCTTCTTGAAAATACATTTAAAAACGTAAAATTATCTTACAGCAGTTGGTAGACATGGATCCATTTCTCCAGATGTAACAGCCTTTGTTACAGTCCCTGGTGTTAAACATCATTCTTTTCTATAGCACAATAAGTAAAGGTGCTCCGCCGATTTCACATTAAAGTAGACAGGCTGGATTTCACTGTTCTTATCAATCAAACCCTTTTGGGGGGTGGGAGGGGTAACGCATGGTTTAAACAAACAAACGAGGCTGGGGGTGTTCACAAATGCTTGTTTTTGCATTGTTAAAAGTGAAAAACAATTCCCTTATCCGCCCCTTTTATTCAGATCCATTCCAAGAATAAAAAGGCTCTAGCTTTGTCCATGCTACACACTTCCAACAAACCAAGCCAGTTGTTTTTCTGTAATCTTGCTCACAAACAGACAAACTGGGACATGACCAGAGGCCAAAATAATCTGACTTTGAGCTAAATGTTAGTTCAGTTACTATGTCAGACTAATAAAGCTCCTCCAGACACACAAAACACATGCTTAATGCAATGTGTTTGTTTCACAGGCTCTGTAGTATTCCACATCCCAATTTGACTAAAAACTTCATGGGAAAATTTCTTGAGCGCTCCTTTAAAAGTTGCTGTGCTCCTTTGGACTAATTGCCAAAGCTATATTAATGATTCAAAGCTGGCAGGGAATGTACGTCTACGTGACTAGATCCTCTTATATGTCTTGTTTATGTTCTTTGTAATGGATTATTGGTGCTTTTACACCATCCACAAAAGATTTATTTACCATTAAAGTCATTACTTAGGAGTTTTTATTGAACTATGTGCACCATTTTTATGAGCCAAGATTTTCCACCTGTAAAAGCACACTAATGCATGTGCCAAGTAAGACTTTGCAATAAATTAACTTAACTGAACTAGGGAACGTTAGTGTTACAGTGTCATATTAGCACAATTTTGTATTTGGATGAAAAATTAAATATGTTTCTATTCATATGCATTATAAATTACAATGCACACCGGTTCCTCAGTTTGAGTTGGCTTCTGATGCATGAAGCAGTTATGTAGAGAGTCACTGATGAGAACTGTGCCATCACACCAACCATCCACTGTTGTTGGAAGTGTCAGAGCTACATGGTTGTTACCTGGAATACGTCAACATAAAAGATTCCATCCAATTTTGTGCTATTTTTAGGCTCTCGTTATCACATAATTGCAAAAATAACACCCTCTCTGCTGGTGAAAACACACAAATAACAGGTCTTGCTCCATAATGGATGAAATGCTTGAGGTCCTTGCTTTGCTTGTGTATTAGCCCATCCTGAAGCAGTACAGGCCCTGAGGCTGGTCAGGGCACACATGTTGCAGTCCTGAGGCAACAGGATCCACATTCCAGGTACTAAAAACAAATTAATTGTTGTAATTATTAATTGTGGTATTGCTCGTAATATTTTGAGATACATGCACAAAAAGGGGGAACTGTGAAGCATGTCCGTAGAACTTGTCTCAGTGCCAGAAAAGGAGGGCAAAAACTGCTGTATAGTGGCTGCAATTAAGGGGGTACTCCAGAAAAACAACATCCCTCCTCATCCCCACTGGCTTGGGGTAATGGAACAGCTGTGATGACTGGTACAACAATAAAAAATTAATTGAAGTGGTTGACATGATGAGGTTGACAAACAGCTGCAAGGTGCATTCCCATGTTTGGTGTCTGCCTGGCACTGGCGTGCAAAGATGCTTCCAGCACTGTTTCATACATGGAAGCAATTAAAGAGCACCTGCAGTAGCTCACATGTATTTAAAAATTAGCTGCGACAGGACTGCAACGCCTTTGTGATGTGACTGTGGAGGTAATTTAAATTGCCTTCCTTCAATATTACTTTCCTGCTATCTAGCCTCGCGCCATTAAGAGGGACTTTAAACAGCTGAGAACTACTGGTTTGCTGTAATCATGTTTCACAAACACGGTCAAATTTAACTGTTTAAAGCCTTTAGTAATTCACAGCAGAACCTCGTGAAGTGGCCTAGTTTAAGCTGTCATCATCCAAGTAGCATGTTACTGTGAAGTCTGAACAGGGCCTAAGACAAAAAGTAGAAGAACATTCCCAACCATCTCAATAAAACAATAAGTGTTAGTTAACAGCTTGATAACCTTCCATCACCGGGTAACTTGGCTCTCGGCTGCAATGCGGCTGTCCATAGACAGCTGTTGTGAGGCAGGCTGGTGCCCCACCCTTTTGAATGTACTGCGCAGACTTGGTGCAAAATAGATGAAAGATGAAAAACCCTGTCAGCGGTTCCCATAGAGACTGTTGTCAGGGTTAGTGCAGAGTCAGCAATAAATAGACCCAGGTGATGTAAGGGTTTGGTGGTGTAATTACAGCCCTTCAAAAGTTGTCTGGACTCGAGTCCAAGTTATAGACAGTATCCGCTTCCTACCACTGTACAAGAGTGAAGCCAAACTATGCTGGATACGGCTGCTGCCATCTTGTGCTGTTGACGTCAGGTTGACTCTGCACAGTAGTGAACCACAGTATTGAGTTCCTGTCCAAAACACCGTGTCCCAATTCAATCACATTGTCAGTCATGTTACATCACCAATTTTCTAGCATCAAATAACTAATTAAAACCAGACTTATCTGAGAAACAAAAAAAAAAGATGAACACTGGCCAAATGAACAAATGTCAGCATGATAGAAACTACTCACGATGAGAGAAACCATCATTGGGAAGAATGAATATGACAGACACATACACTGAAAAAAGGAGACTGGTCATCTCATGGATTTATGTAAACATCTTGAGTGTATTTAACACAAGTGCCTCATGTACTGCAGTAAGGCGTAATCATAAAGTGTAAAAACAACATGATATGCAGAGAGGGTAAATGAGTTTGTTCGGATCATTTTGGGATGAAGTGAATCAGTAATGTAACGATGTTAATTATCGTGATATCGCGCGTGATCTCGTTTTCCGCGCTTTGCATTGTTGGTAGAAGAAGTCAACCGTCACAGTCACGTCCAAGATCTCTTAGTACGGGACACAACTCTTTCAGTCGGTAAGTTAGGATTTTCTTATTGAATATTGTCCAATTTCAACTAAATGTCGTCTAATGTCTTGAGAGTCGTCATGTAACGTTAACGTTAAAGAAGTGCCGTAAGCTTATTCGATCACGCCGTTTCATCACCATGTTTCCGGGAGCCGTTAACGTTAGATGTAACTTAACTCTGTGCGCTCTAATGGTCTCCCGTTTGAATCGGTTTGCTTACTGTCCGTTCAGTTACATTGTGAACTGCACCGTAGCGTTAGTGAGTAGCCGCCTCTGCTAATGTTATCAGCGGCATTAAGTTAACTAACCCGCCTCCCCCCAGTGTATGCGGTGTACCTAAATAAATTTGCCGACATTGTGATGGTTTCTACGGAAGCAAAAGGTGCACCATAGCAAGAGAAGAAAAACTATGGCTGTGTCCGAAATCATTCACTCATTCCCTACTCCCTATCCACTATATAGTGAGCAGCAGTTAGTGGACTATATAGTGGACTCAACTTTATACGATTCGGACACTACTCGCTGCCGGGCCGGTCGCACAACATGACGTCACATCGCCGTCGGCCGTCGGGCAGTTAATACGTGAAGCTTAAAGCCGGCCGGTAAAATCGCAATAACGGGGGCTTTCCCTTTGACAGAATGTATTCATAATGGACTTTAAACAAATTACAAGTCCACAAAACAATAAAAAAAAATATCTATTTTAAAATACAATTGTCTGTCACAGTCCCGTTGCGTCTCTCTCTCAAACCGCATTGCATGATGGTCAATATTGTCTGTCTAGTTACCATCGGCTGCTCCTTACATTTCACAATGCATTATGGGAGATATGTAGTGCATTATATAGGGTATAGTGATGCTCACTCAGAATTCGGACACCACTACAAAGTGGCAGGACATGTACCTAGCAACATCACTGAGCCTAGGTTAGCTCTGACTAACCTGGGTGGCTAGGTCAGTTAAAAGAACCAAGCCACTTAATAGCATAGTAAGTAAACACACAATGTACCTTTCCTATGACTACAAACATTTTCTTCATCTTTAGATGATAAATCCGTGGATCGTGTACCCATCCAGCGAAAATAAAGGTATGCCTTCAGTGACTCCTTGCTGTTTGGCGATGGGTTGTGTACCAGATAGATGAAAATGTCGCCAAAACAACTGTTTGGCAAATGTTCAGCCAACAATAGCGGGGTTAGTACTGCAATTGGTAGTCGATATGGATCCAATACTGAAATATTCGTTTTTGTAACATAACGCTGCTTTTCCTCCGTAATAGTTTGGTTTGTGCTGGCAGAAGCCATTTCCCACTCGTAGCCTACCAGTAGAGGGTGCTAGTGCAGTGAGTCCTAAAGATGGCCGCAGGACAAAAAATGTGACGTCACGGAAACCCATCAATTGAAGGCCTTTGTTCATCATTAACTTAAATGTTTATTCAAATGCAGTGCTGCAATGTCATCATTTTTCCCCCGTTTTGCTGCATATTGATAGACAAACTCTGTCCACATATCACCTGGGGTCAGCTGATGGATCGTGGGCTCAAGTTTATTTTTTCATTTATGATGCTCCCATGATCAGCGATGTACAAGAGAGATGGCCAGCTCCATGTAGTTTTGATGTTAGAAATGTCTTCTAAAATCTGTGGGCTGTGCTGAAAGTTAAAAACAATTTCATGTCCTTTCAGATAAATGCGGAATTTAAGCGCATCACAACCATGCCTCTACAATCAAGGTTTCTGTCCCAGCTTGACCTCTCTGAAAGTCTGCTGAGAGTGTTTGCGAAGCGATCGGGGGAGCAGGGCGAAAAGCTCAAAGACATAGCTGCCATGATGACAGTAAGAACTTTCAAATTGCTTAACTATAAAGTGTATATGCATTGCTTTAGGTCAGTTAAATATTTATGTACATCCATTGCAAAGCTCAACTTCCCTTACCTGTCAGTACTGATTCCATTTTCAGTCATTTTTATCATGTATTTACTGTCCCACTTTTTTATGCTGTCCAGTCCAGTCCAAAAAGTCAGGTCCAAACAGATAGTTTTAATGTTGTTTGGTAGATTCTGGAGTTACATGCTAACTGATTAAAAAAGTCAGTGTTTGTCTTCTATGCTACTGAAAATCTGAGTTAAAATATCTATCTTCTAAAGGATGACATTGATGCTGGAAGGGAATCCCTCATAAAAGGACTCTGCATCTATATGAATGAGGATCCCAACGTCTTGGTGCAGGAGTACATGGTGAGTGTTTTGTGAGTAGATTGTGGCTTTGCTACACTTCACAACCTACTCTCCTCTTTATTACTTTGGTAGAGTGACTCCTGTGCTGGGATTAAAACAAAAAGTTACACTTGTCACACATGGTCCAAACAGTCCACTTTCCTCCATAGTCCTCCATTATGGAAGTGAAAAATCACCCATTCTGACCCCTCTGCCACAGATTGAAAGATATTTTCCCTTATATTTGGGGTTACACTAGTGTGAAAACACTTAAAATTTGTGATTCTAGTGAAAGAAGGAAAATTACACCATATTCACACACTGCACTGACCCTCATGTGACAAGGGCGGAATTGGGACTGGGTTTCAGAGTATAACAAGTCCAGGATAATGAGAGAAACCATCCAGGAACATAAAAACAACTTGAGGAGAAGTATAATGTCTTTAGATTAGTTTTTGTTTGACAGAAATTGGCCCAACAGAAGCAGACTGGTGCTACCCAGATGATGGCCTGCAGTGTGCTATTTCCAGTCAGTCTTCTGAGTGGCATAACCTGGCTTCTGGTGGGCCAATGTCTGCCGAACAAAAACTGATGTAAAGCTTGAATCATCATCATTCATTTGATCTGGAAGTTATGTTTTTTTTTTCTCTCTGAAATTGACCATAAATGGCATCATGGTAAGGCATTATCTGGCTGCAGTAATTTGCTGTGCTGCTTACATTGGTGTAAATAAACTATAGCATTAGAAGTGCTGTGCTGAAAAGCAATCAGTTTTAAAAAAAATATTTTTTTAAGCTTCAAACAATGTTTTATCTTTAACCAGTACATGACTGAGGCCACTGTGCTGAGTGCCATTGAGAAAACAACAGTGGGAATCTACGTTACCAGAGAGACGTCAGGCGATGACTCTTCTGATGTTGGCATCATCATCGAGGGTGTCGTGATTCTTCAAGATCGGGATAACATGGCCCTTGCAACAGCCATGCTGTTTGGACTTTTTTACACCTTGAACATGAGGTATCCACCAAAGCTCTGCTACACTTTTGAGGTGATTCAAAAGGTGGTAATGGAGTTGAATGTGACTGAACTCTCAAGAAAAGCCCAAAGCCTAAAGACAAAACTGCTCCAATAAGGAGAGCTCACTTGTTGTGCATCTGAGGCAGTTCGCTCCAGGTAAGGACATCTATAGCTTATAGTTGCTCTTCTGCTGCCAACAAAAAAACAAAGTTTCAGTTTATGTTCTGCTTCACCAAGTGTTTTATTCAATAGTTCAATAATTCACCATTTTTTTGTGTTCGGGTATTTCAGATTTCAGTAGATTACAGTTACATATTTTAAAGGCAGTTGTCTCAAAATGAATGAATATTTGCTGTTTACTTGCTGTATATTTCCTAGTTATAAGACATTTGATTCATGATACCTTAACAGCCATGTGAACAGGGCCATTTTCCCCATTCTTAGTCTCTGAAGGTTCTCTGATAGCACTTTTCAATTTTAGTTTGTCTGTCTTTGTAAATTAATAGATTGAGAACTGTACAGTCTAAATAGTCCTACCAGGGCCGTTTGAAGTTTAATTCAGTTGAAATGAAGAATTTTGAATACTTGTATACACTTTTGTTTTATTAGGATTTTTGACACTCACTGTATTGCTGTTTATCTTTGAATAAAGGTTGTGACATGCAACTGTTAATTTTTATTATTAATTTTGGTAAAACTTGGTAATGTTGATGATTAAGAGAATTAATAAAGTTAACGTTTTTGCACTTTAAATTAGTTCTGTAGTTTGTAATTAATAATTGTAATTATAGTTTGTAAACAATAATAACTGTAAAACAGTCATACTATAGTATGTCGTTTTTTGTCAAAATTTTTGAAATTTTAAAATGCTTTAAAATGTCCCAATTTCAGTGTGTTGATACATATTAGAGCATAATATATCCAGAAATGACAGAAAAACACCATGTTGCGAAATGGCCAAATTTTCAAAAAGTTTTTTTTCCCCGAAAAACTTCAAGATTTTTAAAAATGCACCAAATTCGCAGGATAACTTTATTAGAGTCTGTTGATGCGTGTCAGGGTGAAACTTTTTGAAAAAGGACAGAAAAATACCATATTATGAGGTGTCCAAAATTTGAAAAAATTGTGCAAGTGTAAGTATAAGTGTAAGTAAGTATAAGTGTAAGTGTGTAAGTAAGTATAAGTGTAAGTAAGTAACTAAGTATAATTGTAAGTATAAGTATAACTGTTAGTAAGTGTAAGTATAAGTGTAAGTAAGTGTAAGTAAGTAAGTATAAGTGTAAGTAAGTATAAATGTAATTAAGAAAGTAAGTGTAAGTTTAAGTGTAAGTAAGTATAAGTGTAAGTAAGTATGTATAAGTGTAAGTTAGTAAGTAAGTATAAGTGTAAATATAACTGTTGGTGAGTATAAGTGTAAGTGTAAGTATAAGTGTAAGTAAGTATTAATGTAAATATAAGTGTAAGTAATTATAAGTGTAAGTATAAGTGTGAGTCAGTATATGTGTAAGTAAGTAAGTATAGCATGTCGGGTTTTTTTTCCCGGAAATTTTCAACTTTTTTAAAAATGCACCAAATTGGCAGGATAGCTTCATTGCAGTCTGTTGATGCATGTCAGGGTGAATTTTTTTTGAAAAAGGACAGAAAAACCCCATATTGTGAGGTGTCCAAACTTTGAAAAAATTGTGTAAGTGTAAGTAAGTAACTAAGTATAATTGTAAGTATAAGTATAACTGTTAGTAAGTGTAAGTAAGTGTAAGTAAGTAAGTATAAGTGTAAGTAAGTGTAAGTAAGTAAGTATAAGTGTAAGTATAAGTATAAGTGTAAGTAAGTATAAATGTAATTAAGAAAGTAAGTGTAAGTTTAAGTGTAAGTAAGTAAGTATGAGTGTAAGTAAGTGAGTAAGTATGTATAAGTGTAAGTTAGTAAGTAAGTAAGTATAAGTGTAAGTAAGTATAACTGTAAGTAAGTATAAGTGTAAGTAAGTATAAGTGTAAGTGTAAGTATAAGTGTAAGTAAGTATTAATGTAAGTATAAGTGTAAGTAAGTAATAATAAGTGTAAGTATAAGTCAGTATATGTGTAAGTAAGTAAGTAAGTATAGCATGTCGGGGTTTTTTTCCCGGAAATTTTCAACTTTTTTAAAAATGCACCAAATTGGCAGGATAGCTTTATTAGAGTCTGTTGATGCGTGTCAGGGTGAATTTTTTTTTTTGAAAAAGGACAGAAAAACCCCATGTGACGTGTTTTGTCAAAAGTGGTCAAACTTTAAAAAGCCTAAAAATGCTTAAAATGTCCCAATTTCAGTGTGTTGATACATATTAGAGCATAATCTATCCAGAAATGACAGAAAAATACCATATTTTGACGTGTCCAAAATTTTAAAACTTTTGTAAGTGTAAGTATAAGTGTAAGAAAGTAAGTAATTACAAGTGTAAGTATAAGTGTAAGTAAGTATAAGTGTAAGTAAGTATGTAAGTAAGTGTAAGTGTAAGTATAAGTGTAAGTAAGTAAATAAGTA
>CAFUXE010000985.1:780286-801393 GCA_903364295.1 Serranus cabrilla | reverse complement strand
GTGCATTTTGGATAAAGTTGAAAATTTGCTGGAAAAAAAAAAACGACATGCTATAGTATGACATTTTTCAAATTTGGCCATTTCACATTATTGATCTATGTATGTATGCCATGTATGTATGTATAGTACAATATATCCAAGGGAAATTACACTTTCATAGCCAAAGTCAGAAAAAAGATGAATTCATACCATTCCCCATCATTAAATGTTTTCCAAGTGCCTTGTTTAAACACAGATAGCACTTTCGCTTCGCAGCAAGAGTGCCTTGGGTTTGAATCCAGTTCGAGGCCTGTCTGTATGGAGTTTGTGTCGTGTCGTGGGTTCTCTCAGGTTCCTCCGGCTTCCTAAAGAAATGCAGCTTAGGTTGAATCGTTGCCTCTAAATTGCACATAGGTGTAAGTGACAGCGTGAAGATTGGTTAATAGTCCAGCTGACAGTTGACAGTCTGGTGACCCATCCAGGGTGTACCCCGCCTAGAGCTGCGTTCAGCAAGATGAAAGAACACTGTACAAAAGAAAAGAAAATATCACTTGCAGGCACAAAGGTTTTACATACTTTATATACCTTTCATGTTGATTTCAGCAGAGGTGGAAGAATTGAGATTTTTTACCTGTGTAAATGTAGCAGCACCTCACTGTAATAAAATACTTCTTTACAAGTAAAGGCCCTGAATTCAAAAGTATAGAATTAGTCAGCCCTGAAAAATATGAACTACTTGATATTTTCCTGCTACGATATGTTTTGGGTGACGTTTTTACCTGACCATTTACTAATATCTGTCAGATAAATGCGGTGCAGTATGTTAAGTACAAAAGAAACCAGATGAATCTGCCAAGTTCATTTGTATTTGCTCTAGCAGATATGGGAATAGTTAACATTTCACTACGGATCACAGTCTATGGTTTACATTGAATGAGAACACTAAACACAAAGTCATTTTCAAGAGTTTTAATAATTTACTAAAAAAGAGTGTAAAAGTAACAGATCTCTCCCACTAAAGTGGGTCTGTTTGATATTCAAAGTGATGACAGATGTAACAAATTTTTGCAAACTTGCCCTCGTCTGTACATTTGTGTACACTTACTTGGCAATTCAACCTCTTGGCTGTAATTAAATGAGTTTTTTACTGTATACTGTATATCAAAAAAGCTCACAGCAAAAAAATACTTTGATATGAATCACTTGAAAGTAAACCAACCAGCATGAAATGTACAGCTTTAAGAAAATTCCAAAAAACACAGCTGAAAAGTGTATATACAAACATGCTAGGAATCTAACAAAGAGCAGACTGAGTGAAGCTGGAGAGACAGGCCTTTCTAATGGTTTGCTTGACATCATTTAGGAGAGCCAATGAAATAAAGCATCATTCTTAAATATTGAATAACCTTGCACTGTTCAAATACCTTGGTCGTCTATTGCCTATTTCAAGTTTTTTCGCAGAAGAGGAACACTTTATAAATATAGAGTATACTGTATCTCCTGCATCAATTGGTTTAATTTAAACTCATTAAATAAAAAGGTAAAATGTTCAGTATCTGTAGAAAATAAAAAATAAAAGAAAAAACAATTAAAATGCATTTTCTTTGATAAATGTTCATACTGTGTCCACTTCGAAAGAGATGGTTGTCCATCACCCTTATCATTAAGTGCCTGCTTGGAAGAGGTAATATATATTTATGTATATACATATATTTATATATATCAAATTCTATGACATGATATAATTTGTATAAATATGGCATCTTTACAATTGCATTAAAATGACAATTTTTATTTCAGATCCCAAGACAATTAACAGTCAATTGGGAAAAAAGGCCTTGTTTAAGTTTCTCATTTTCTTGTTTTAAATATTAAAAATAAGTCTCAATTCTTTGCAAATGTATGTCTTACATTATAAACAACACCTCTGTCTTAACTGGTCAAATATTTTCCATTGTGTTCACATCTACAACACTATGGAAGGTGAAGAAAAAGTGCCTTTATCAAATGCTCCCCCTTTGGAGTAATGAGGACCCTTTCAGAGTAAAGGTAAAAGTTTCATCGACCGACTGCAAGTCCCAAGAAGCTCAACAGTGCAGTTCTATAGAAAACAAGTAAAAGCATCATTGATGTAACAAAGCCATGTGTGTGTTTGTGTGTGTGTGTGTTGTCATGCCACTTTGCTGGTTGTACAATATGGAGTTATGTGGCCCTGCACAGACGTCCCATTTCACAGGTGAAGAGAGTTATTAAACACTTCTTTCAGATGCTTCAAATGCCACCAAAATGTGTAGTTCCTGTGAAACATAATGCTTTTTTGATCAGGGGAAAGTAAACATTGTGATTTGTCAATAAAATGGGCATAGCTGGATAGATCCATCTGTGACCCCCTCAGAAAGCACCATAACTGGCACAGGACCAGTCATGGAGGTGTGAACTGTACTGGGTTTGCTGGGTGTCGCAGTGAAAGTTAAAGTTATTGTTCAGAGCTTTTCCACTCCTCTTATTCATTACATTCCAGGCATAGGAGAGTCCGACTTGCCACGTCCTTAATTTGGCCTTTAAATCCATGTGTACCCCAAACAACAGAAGAGCTCTGGTGCTCTCTGGTGCCCAGAAGGAGGAAGCGTAGGCACAGAGGAAATGAAGGAAACCATCAGTCCCCTAGAGCTGTCCTTGAAGAGTCACACAGCTAAAGCATGTTCAGGATGGCATTGTACATTTGGATCAGTACGGCCAAGTGGACCGGCAGGCAGGACTGGCGGTCCTGGGTGGCAGGGGTACACGTCAACCAGGAGAGGGCGTTGTACTGCTCCAATACGAACCTGTGTTTGAAAAATATACAATTTTACAAACAACTTCGAACAAATGTCGTGACTTCTTAAAAATATTTCAATGGTTTATATGTAAAAGATTTATTCACTCCATACTGATTTCCTTACTCATAATAGTATACACTAAGATCAGCTTTTTACTCTCAGAACTGATAGCAAGTAGTTCTCTTCTATGGTCATCTGTCTATACAATTTTATACGGTTTCAAAAAGTATACTAAGACAAATGTTGAACTGTGAAGAAAAATCACTGAGGTCCAGCGGTGGTCCCCCTTAATAAGTAAAAGTACTAATATCACACTGTGAAATTACTGCATTAGAAGTTAGTCCTGCATTCAAAACTCACTTAAGTTGAAGTGAAAAATTATCAGCATTAAAATGTACTTGAAGTATCAAATATAAAAGTACTTTTTATGCAGAAAGTATGGATGCATTTATGTAAGCAACATTTTAATTTTCTCAAGGTAGGGCTCATTGTTACTACTTAATATACTTAAAAGTTGAGGTTGACGTGTATTTATTTTATTTTTCAAATGTCTGATCTCTTTAAATATATCATGTTTTTTCTAAATTAAAACTTGACCTGAAAGAGTAACAAAAGTTGTTGGCTAAATATAGTGGAGTAAAAAGTACAAAATTTGCAGTGGAGAAAAGTATAAATTATTAATTATATAATTTGAGTATGTACTGAGGTTCCACATAGGTTCCATCAGTACTGTGATAAGGTAGGATATGGTGATAGGGTTGCTATATCTGATTAACCATTTTTTTCTATGATACCTCATATTTTGATAATATATAATAACATAGCTCAATTATTTATGCCATATTTAGATTTCATCAAGACAATTATAATAATAAAAAGTCCTTACTTACCCACTTACTTATAGAGAACATATATTATTGATATACAAATTTATATCACCTCCTTGAATAAGACCACATATTTTGAAGGCTTCAGCCTGTTCTCTTCTCAACCTTCAGCATCTGCTTTCAGTACAGCAAACATAAAGAAATCAAGAGGGACAGCATGTGTTATTAGTTTACCTGAGCACATCAGAGGTGGTCTTTGAGTCTAAGGGGTGAGGGGTCCTCTTTGCCTTGTCTGACACCAGCTCATCTGATTGGGCGATTGAGATGTGGTGGTGTAGGGAAGCCTGTATCAAAGAAAAAAAGGGCACAATATGAACTGTTGAAGCCTGCGCGGCTATACTGCAGTGAGCAGCTGTATGCATCTTTGATGTCCAGTAAACATAATTAAAAGTATTTATAAGTTGGTAATTACACGTTTTTCAGCACAAAAGCTTCCTTTGTATGTTTTTATCTCAAATAGAAGAGGCTTTACTGGCTTTTCTCTCTCACTCACACACATTGTTTACAGTACCTTGAGGAAGAGTGGACACTGGCTCTCAGCCTGCGGGCATGAGGCCCAGAACCAATGAGGAAGCCCATTTGCTTGTGCAGTGGAGACGTAGTAGCCCAGAGCCAGCGGCTGCTGCTTCAGCTCTTCTGGTGGACTGTCCCTGGACAGCAAGCGCTCTCCCTGGCTCTATACACACAGGAGAAAGCCAGTTATTAATGAAAAACCTTCACGGTGATCTTTTCAAATCCTGGGTTCTGGGCTATATCATTATATTCATTCATATACACTTTTGCAAATCGGAGCCACTCAATGGCATGAGTGGGCTGTCCTCATTTAACAAGAATAAAAACATGTAATTCTCAAGGTAATGCATTAAAAGCATACAATGTTACAATTACATTTAGCAGAGGCTTTTATCCAAAGCGACGTAGCAAGCAAAGATCTAATCAGAAGACAAGTAGTGCATGGAAGATTTTCCCCCTCCCATTTTATATTAATTCCTCATCATCCATGTCAATTATGTTGACTAGCAAGAGCTGGTTCTTTAGTCGCTTCTTGAAAACGGAGAGGGACTCAGCAGATTGTATTGAGTTTTGGTAACTGCGGAACTGCAGAGGAGAAGAGCTCAGCTTCTGTAGTGATGCAAGAGCCAGACGCCTTTTGGGAGTCATAGCAGGGAAATGAGCAGTAGGGTGAAAATACATGCACGCCAGAACAGAGATATGTGATATCAGAGGGCCTGTACCAGGAGTTGTGTTAGGGGCGAATCTTCCTTTAGGAAATCGACAGGATCGGGCAATTGAGGCCGCATGAATCTTAGTTGATCATCAGTCATGACCAAGATTGGTTGATGAGAGCTGAATATTAATTAGCTGATATATAGAGGGAAAGGCCAGGATGACAAGAAAGTCAGTCTTAGAGAGGTTAAGCTGAAGGTTGTGTCCTATCCATCCTAGTAGAATTATCAACAAGGCATGAAGATATGAGCTGAGACTGTGAGGTCATTCAGTGGGAAGGACAAGTATAGCGGGGTATCATCAGCATAGCAGCGGAATGAGAAACCATGATTGTGGATGCTTGTGCCAAGTGAGATGGTGTGTATTGAAACGTATGAAAAGAGCAAGGACAAAACTGATTATAGAGATTAATAATTATGCATAATTATCACAGTGAAAGAGAACCCCTGAAGATATACTGCAGTTTAGCAAATACTATGAGATCTACTTTATAGTTTGAGCTGGTTGCAAAATGTATTCATTTCAATCAGATATTTGTAGGTTTATTAAGCATGGGATATTTGTTGATCAAAAGATATATAACATACTTTAGTATAGTAACTTATATAGAGTTCTAGTTACACTATTTGAAGATAACTAATATATATTTTTCTAGGTCATAGGCTATTTTTTAGTTATGGCTAAAGAAAAACATAGTGTTTGCATTTATTTGCCTGTAGGTTAATGGAGTAATGATATACACATCTAACTAATATCCAACTCTAAGTTTGCACAACAGTTACTTTAACCTACAGCATGTTATTGTAAAAGCTACACACCGTTCCCACAGTCTGACAGTACTGGATGAAATGTTCTGTAATGTAGGTTGTCAACATGTCTCTTCCCCTTTGCCTCCGAGACAAATTCCTGCACAACTATTATACTTGGCAAAACTGTAATTCTGATTCTGCTCTGATAATATGGAGTGTTGAGTGTTAGCAAAGACGGTAGAAAACAAGCTCCTATGTTTCAAAGCACAAGGTCATATCTGAACCTGAAGAGGTATGCATTATAGTTCCAATAAAACACTTGTGTAAAAACGTATACATAGCAATTAGAATGCTTACTATGTAGTGTATAATATACTCTATATGTTGCGTATGATGACTGTTTGTTTCTTTTGTTACCCAGCTAGATTAAAGGGATAGTTCACATTTATTGAAGTAGGGTTGTATGAAGTATTAACCATATGTGGTCAGTGTAGAACCTGCAGCAGATGGCGTTCGGCACCTAAATACAGCATACACTAAAACAGTGATGTATATGACTAAAATATATTTTGCTGCTGCCCCCTCAGTGAATTTATTATATATAGAGAGATTTTTACAAAATGAAGTCTGTTCACACTGTAAATTTTTCTTGCTTCGTGTACAGTCTGACAGCCATCTTTCCTTTTCAAAAATAAGTCTCAGTAATAATTTACAAAAACAGCATCATGAGTGTCATTTGCTTCAGCTCAAGCCACTGTCAGATGATTTCTTCCCACTGATCCATGTCTCACCTTGGTGTGCTGGAAATGTGACCCCATTCCCATCCCGGACGGCGAGCCCGGCGAGGGCACAGGAGAGGTGTTGGGGGAAGGGTGGAGGTTCCCTGTGATCAGCATCATGTCATGGCCAATGTCGTTCTCCAGTTCATCGGGAAAGGGCAGATCGAACATGTCATCTGAGGAAAAAAAACAGATTATAATAATGTCAGCACAGCCCCAATTAATACAATTTTTGGTGATAAAACAATGCCAAATCTCCAGCTTGGGATCATTTGCGCCAGTACAACAATAATTTTACATGAAGGGGCATGATGTAGTCCAGATCTAGATCTTCTTCATATTTTACACTGGCCATTTGTGACTGTGGAGAGGTATTTTTTAGCACAAAGATGCCCTCTGCTGGTACAAAATTATATATCTAGTCCATCTGTAAACTAGGGGTTAGTTTTATCAAAATCTGATGATGTAAAAGTAATCTTGGAGGTACAGTATGACTTTATCCTGCTAGTCGTTACCATTGTTGTCCTCAGTAGGGTAGGAGCTGGGTGCCAGCTGGGTGGTGGCAGAAGTTGGGAAGACGAGGATGTGTGTACAGGAAGCATCCTGAGGTGTGTTCAGCTGCGACGTCTGTAAGTTCAGAGCGGTGCTGCGGCCAAACACTGAGCCCATGGTGACTGCGTCTGGACACATGAAGAAACAAAGCAAAGGTGATGCTACTGTTTACAATAGGACCTGCAAAAATACACGTCTTAGAAAATTCACTATCTCACAGGACTCTGCGCTCAGACATTCTGTGCTATATGGACTATATAGAAAAGTTCAGTATAAATATATATGTAAATTTATATTTGATTTATTAAAAATGAATGAATGAATAAATTAATGAATTATTTTATTTTTATTTCAGTACCTCACGATTTTTGTCATGTTGAATTTAAATATATGTGCATGTGTTTATAGTCTTTATACACTTGATTATATATTGTGTGACTGTTACTGTCATTTTAGTCAATGTGAACTAAACTAAACAATATAATTACTACCACAAACTTCACCATCATTTTGTTACAGATTCACAAATTGGAAAAGCTACTAACCAGGCATGATCACAAAGGAGCCCTGTGGCTCCATGGCTACCAGGCAGGCACTGATGATACTGGGGGAGTCGGCAGCGGAGATCCCACACATGCGACAAGCTTCCTTCAGCTGGCGCCCTATCGAATGGAGGGAATGCTCCCCAAGGAGTGAGCTCCAGTCTGGGGGAGAGATGTTTTATCCACATTAGAATAAAGGAAACATGGCTCATCAGTAAGTTTTATTTATTGAGATGTCACTCACCTTTTAGCTCCCCGTGCCCCAGTCTGCCTAATCGACCAATCACAATCCTCCATGGCAGCGAGGTCATCTGGATGATGCCAATGCACCATTCCCACAGCTTCTGCAGTCCCATTTTCCTGGCTGAAACTTTGGGACGTCGTGCCCTGAATTGAAAAAAAAAAAGATCAGAGTAATGTCTCTACTACACTAATAAAGCAGGAGAATTAAAAAGGATAACTGTGCAGAGAATAAGGACCATAAACCACTTTTCCACACCTGTTTGGTACATCAATGTTGATAATGCTGGTCTCCAGGAGCTCCCCCTGCTGGTCAGTGCAGGACACCAGGATCCAGCGCTGGTCATGTGATAGGCAATATCCAACAAAGAGTACATTGAATTTAGGAGGGATCTCTGCCCATATCTCGCCTTGTTCTGGCTGCTTGGGACGGGTCGGACCGAGGATGAAGGGGGGAGTGTACAGCTGCAGTGGGCTGGGGTGCTGAAAGAGAACACATTTTAATAAATATTATAGATTAATACATAACCATGTATATTACCCTAATTTTCAGTGAATATGGCGCAAGGTGCTCAACTTTCATGCCTACCTCTGGGCTCTTGAGTACAGAATTGACAGTGGACACTGGACCAAAGCCAGTCAGGGACTTGATGTGTGTTTGTGAGGGCAGCAGACGTCTGCACTGGGAGTAACAGGAGAAGGACAGGGAGCGTAGATGTTGCAGGTAGAAATGGCTCTCCCCACTTGCCGGCTGGAGAAGGTACTGGCACGGCACCACCTGAGCATTAGCATGGAAAGAAAAGGTGAAGATCACAAGAGTTTATTCTGTTTCATTCTGTCTTGTGCTAACCTCAGTATCTCCTTACCTGCAGGACCAGTGCAGGTCTCATGGACTCAGGCAACGTCTGCAGCATCTCTGTGTAGCAGCGCAGAAGCCCGAGAAGCCAAATGCTGGTGGCCTCCACCTCGTCCCCCTCTTCTTCCTCCTCTCCTCCTTCACTTCTGCCTCCACTGGAGCTGAGAAAAGCATCCACTATGTAAATAACAATAGCTGGTGGGTTGGCGTGGCTGTCCATTGAGTCGGCCACAGTGGGGATGCCGATCCTGGACTGCTCAGCAGTGCTAAAAGAGAGCAAGAGAAGAAAGAAGTTGTGCTATAGTTACACAAGTTTAAATGTGTCGGGCAATGTTTGGTTATTTCCTTAATAATTTGGGAGTTACAGTTCAGGGTTTTCTGCTGGTGTGTTGGCTGGTGGTGCGGCACTGGAAGGTCCTTTAGAGTCGCTGGCGGCTCCTTGGGCTGTCTCCCCCGTCTGGTTTGAGGTTGCTGTCGTCGGGGTCGAAGCGTTTCCTGAACTGATAGCCCCTGGAGCTTGTTCACCATCAGGGCCCCAAGTCTGGGGCTGCCCAGAGGAGGCGGGCTGCGCCGAGGATGTGGGGTTTAAGGGGGGCTGGACTTTGGGAGGCAACAGAAGACTGCTGTCCAAAGGCAGAGATGACAGCTGGGGACCTGCAAAAGGGAAAAAAATTAAAAATAGAATAGAGTGCAATCGAAGTGCCTGGAAGATATTTTATTTATTGGATACGTTCGTTCCAAAACTCTCACCGAGCTGCTGCTTGCAGGCATAGGCGTATAGTTTAAGTTTGCTGAGGTTGTCGGTGTGCTGCTGTCCAGCCCAGGGTCCAGTCACCCACTGGTCCACATCCAGCTCCTCCAGCTTTTCTGGCTCCACTTCTTCCCCCACACGCACAAGGCCATCCCTGGACACCTTGGCCAGGGGACGGTGCTTCCCGAGGCGGCACGTCTGGAAACAGAGTCAAGGCTACTGTTCATTCTCTCATTACAACCACTTATTTCATCATATTACAATATGAACTTTTTATTCTACAACACTTCTGATCCAGAAGCCAATCTCTTACCTCGTAAACAGCGCTGAGCTCCTGGAAGAAGGCCCGGGCTGCAGCCAGCAGAGAGGGGCTATTTGGACACAGCACCAGATACGCCACATCGCGCTGCCCGCCATACGGCTCCAGCAGCAACTTCTCCCAGAAAGGTAACGCCAAAGGGGACAATGCCAAGAAGTCCCTCTCCCGGTCATAACCAAGCAACACTGTAGGGATAGGCAAGGGCTCCGGTGACTCCTCCGAACCTGAGAAAAATAGAAATAGTATTATGTTTAGTTGGCTTCAGTTCAATGATGAAGTACATTCACTCAAGTTCTTTACATAAGTACAATTTTGAGATATGTGTTACTTTTTTTATATCCATTTATATAACTTTATACTTTTTATTCCACTACATTTAGCTGACAGCTTTAGTTACTTTTCAAGTCAAGAATTAGCATGAAAAAAACACATAATAAACCACATAACAGTATATTAAGTAGTTAAAATTAGCGCTATCTTTAAAAAATTAAACTCTGCTTACATAAATGCATCAATACAAATAAACCAATAATGCATTTAGAAAATATAAAATAATCTGAGTTGGGTCATTCTACATAACAACTGCTTTTACTTTTGATACTGATGTAAGTTTTGAATGCAGGACTTTTATTTGTAGTGGAGCCATTCTGCAGTGTGATGCTTGAAGTTGCTTTAGTTAAGTAAGGGATCTGAATGATTCTTGCACCACTTCATGTACTAACTAAGAGACTCTAATGACCACAAAAAAAATGAAACAACTGCAAAAAGACACGAAAGACAATGACAAAAACAAATAAATGCAAAACAGCTGTAAAGAGACACAATGACAATAAAAAGACCAAACAATCACAAAGTGAACACAGTAAAAAACGAACACAATGGGAATTTGTTTCCTGCATAAAAACAAGTAGTATATTGACTGACCGTAGGAGCCTCTTCCAGCCATCTTGTGGAACTGCTGCCAGGTGAGTGGACCCTGAACATGCTGGATGTTTTCCCACGTCCGTCCTGTTCTCTTCTTCTGGATAGCATCCTGCAGGAAAGGCTGCAGAGACAGCAGCATACGAACCATATCCTGGGACGACAACATGTTCATGTCCACCACTGTGGAGATCGACAGACACACACATACACACACACACACACAGAAAGGATACATGAACAGATGCACACATGTTAACATGATTCTATACACAAAAGAAACAAATAAACACACATAAAACACATCAATACATAGTTTAGAGTACACAAAGGCAGCTAGACGTACATAAAAATACACTTTCTTTAAGGGATGTAATCACACACTGTTATCCCAAGGATGCACTTAGTTATTATCATCTTTATTATTTTTTATAGCAGCCAAATCCGGCTTCTTACCATTAGTGTGAGGCCAGGAGTGAAGAGCCGTACTTCTGACGACAGCTGGATCTACTTTCCCTCCTGTGGGGTTGTCCACATACTGCAGCCCCTGTTCCAAGGCATTGTAACAGTCCACACAGGCATCACTCCCATCTGCCCACTGCTTCTCAGACATCCAGCTTTGGAGCAGTGCCCCCTTGCGGCCATGGCAGGAACAGCTGACGGGGAGATGCAGTGATGCGAGGGAGGAAATGGGCTGTGAGCATTGCTCCTGTAGGAGGATCATGACTAACGGAGAGGCGGGGGCTGCGTCCTGCGGCCGCTTGGCCCTGGGGTCACCCATAATTGGGTCCCGCCGGCAAAGAGCCAGCCTCCTCTCGGCCGCTCGGCCTACCTCAGAAGTCCGACCAAAAATATCCAGCTCATCCTCCAGGAAGAGGCCTGTGCCGTGCGCCAGCCGCCTGTTCACGATGGCACTGAAGCCACACATACAGCGGTACTGATCTTCACAAGTGGAATCAGGGATATACACCCCCACATCTGCCCCTTTGACATTCATATTGCAGGCACAGATACAGCAGCTGTCAAAGTTACGGTCCTTGAAGACGTTGAGGACGGAGTCTGAGAGCAGGAGGATAGCGTACAGGCTGTGGGCTTCAGGCAGGGAGGGTCCCGGCCGAGCCAGGGGCTCTACGGAGCTAAGAGGAAGGCTGGTGGAGGGCGTGGAGACCGGCGAGCTGAGCTCAGTACCATCCTGCTTCACCGAACCCTGCCCAGAGCTTGCAGCGTTAATACCCCGGGGCGTACGGGGGGTTCGTGGAGTGGGCACAGAGAAGCGGGGTGTGGCCGGAGAGGGGAGGATGCCAGCAGTGGTGCTCACAGAGGCGGAGGTGGCGCTCATCTGGCCGTAGTCCTGGTCCGTGAGGGCGTTGACGCTGGGCATGTTTCTGAAAAACACACACATTGAAGGAAACAAAAACTAATAGTCAGACAAACAAACAAAACTATTTTAATGTCTGGGCAGCAGCTCTTAAAGGCCTTGCTGCTCCTTACACCCAAACCAACAAATCCTCAGAGGACGGCACTCTTTATAGTGAAGCTGAAAGGTTATAAAAAATATATTTTTGGGACATTGAAGATCTCACAAAAGCTGTCATAGCTGACTACTCACGTGTATCCGTCTCTGATGAAAGCGGCACCCTGGGGATGCATGACTGCTGGGAAATGCTCCATTTTGGGTAAGAGGGCCCAGGACGGGCGATAGTAGCACTGCTCTGGGATCTTGAGAGGTGGAAGCGTCTGGCTGGGCAGACAGGAGAGCGGAGCAAACATGGAGGAGCCTATCTGTGGCTAGAAGAAGAAGAAGAAGATATAAAAAGATAAGTTTATAATTTAGAAACATAGACAAAAAGTACAAGTATATAGTGGAAGTGTATCATTCGGTGATGATGAAGATGATGAATAAATGATATCTGATAATAATGAAGGTACTTTAGTTAGCAGGTTACATATTATTCTCAAGTAAGTGATGTGTAATTTAGCACAAAATGACTTGGGATAACCTAGAGGGATTATTTTCTATTCTACTTGATGTACACTCAGTTGCCATATAATGTTATTAAAGTACCAAGTAACAGCTCCTTTTTAATTCTACTGACTGTGTTAGAATCATATTTTTGGACGATACAGGCCATTATAATACACTAAAGTCACGTTCATGGTCTTATTTTCTGTTTTTAGGTATTCTGTGATCATAATATGTACTGGTGAAATTATGGAGCTATTCCACACACATTATCCATATAATTTTTAATATTTTATGCCATATATCAGCCTTGCAATTAACATATCACCTAAGGAAGCAAAATCTATAACAACTTTTTTAGTTTCTTTTAGATCCACATTATTGTAATGCTGAATTGAACCTATTAATCCTGTTTTTACATATCGAGTTGCACTAACAATACTTTGTAAGAGCTTTTTTTGTTTGTGTTGATGAGCAGATGCACCTGATAGTAGCCACTAAGTGCATTCTCCTATAATTAGGATCTCCCAGCTGCCGTGGGTACAGATGTCTGTCTCCCAACACAGAGATAGCTAATTAGTGAGCTACAGGTATCAGCAAAACAATCCAACATGATGTGTGAGTCTGACCAGCTGCTCAGGAGCCAGCTGCCAGTCAGTCAACAATTCCTTGTATTGAACTTCTTCTTGATGAGAGTTTCAAATGGATAAAAGTAATCTGTGAAAGTCATTAACAGTGCAAGTCCTTATTCCCAAGCTTAAGTGTCATTTTCTCACTTCACACTCTGAGTCCCCAACAACCCACTGGGCGGTTCTTTGAAAAATAAAAAATATAAATTGACAAAATTACACCACATATATGTTAGCCAGAAAATGTGGAAACGGAAATTATTATTATTATTCTAAAAATTTCTGAAGGTCCTTGAATATATCCTGTTTAAATATATATATCCCCTTTAAAATTAAAATAGTGATATTTGATCAAAATCGCTTTGTTTAATTTTCAATTCTGCCAAAAAATAAACTGTTTGCATTAACCAGATCCTGTAAAAACATACAATTAAACATGCAAACAGATCAATTCTGTATGTAAAGCATGTCGAGCCCAAAGTTTTTTCCAACATTAGTAATGGGTACATGTCAAAATGTTGTCTATATAGATTCCATTTTATAAAAATTTTTGTCAAATAAATGATCAAAGAAATGTAACTTTTGTGTTTGTTTTTTTCATTTTTGGCATTAAAACTGTTTTACTGCATAAAAACAAATCTTTGAGTCCTTCCTTCTTTTAGCCATGACTGTGCTGTTACCATAGAGGTGCAGGACTTACACACAGTGAGAAACACGGCCACAGTGAATAAAATATGACAGGAGAGATAAAGTTACTGATGTATGTGCTGTTCGTTCCGGCTCTCCTCACCTTGATATCCTCCTGCCTGGGGCTGACCATGCCCTCCTCGATCTCCATCCTGTACTCAGTAAACTGGGTGGAGGCTAACGGCAGCAGGTGGTCGGCTGCTCCGCTGGGCGCCGGGGGCTCTTGGCTCGGGGTGTCACGATACGTCATGATGGGAGAGAAAGCTGGGTGCTGCTCTAAAGACGGTGGGGTGGGAAACATTCTCTGGAGGTCTGCTACTGCTGAAAGCAGACAGAGATGAGATGGAGAGAGGAGGAGAGGAGGGGAAATGTAGTTTACGCAGGTGTAATGGGACTGTGCATATAACTGTAGTTAGATGGTAATGTATGACTGTAAAGTGACTCACTTGATGGATAAGGTACAACAACTCTCCCTTCTTTCCCCAGAGGGCGATCTTCTGTTGAAACTGGAAGCTTGGTCGAGTGCTGGTTGGGGTAAACAGTCTACAAATTATTACACATAGGATTAGAGGATCAGATTTAATAATTAATACAACATGCTTCAGAAAATAGTAGCATAAAACATAATGGATAATAAAATAATCATATCAGTGTCTGTGTTTACAATAAATCTGTACTGTATGTTAAAGATATCTTGCATGCTGTTTGTTTAAACATGTAAGCCGTGACACCTTACCCCCAACTCTTCCTCGTCTTCATCAAATATGTTGTCTAGATCAGAGATGTTCACCACCAGATCTTTTTCTCGGGTCAGAGAAGGGTTGGCTTTGGCAGCTGCCTCATCCTGACCGGATTCATCTACAACGACGCACAAGCAGCTTTAGGTCAATGGCTCTCTGAAATATGGATATGATGTTTATTGTGGTGGCGACCGAATCCCACCTGATTTCGGAGCAGAGTTGAAAATGGACATTGCATCTTTCCCATCAGGCAGCGCTCCATTGCTGGTGATTTCTTCTCCCTGGTGGATGAAATAGAAGAATACAGGAATATTCTCTGATCAAGTTCAAGTCTTCAACCCTGTTTTCTGCCTGTATTGTGGCTTTTCTTTTCTCATTTTGCTGTGTTGGGGATATTATTGGGTGTCAGCCTTTGGTCACTGGGTGTGAGAGCTGGATTCTGTGAAAAATTAGCATCCTGGGAAACTTTTATGGACATCTGATCATATGCCAGGCCACATTACATAAAAGACATAACTGTTGATGTAGCAACAATCCTCCCTGTTTTTATTTTATCTTTATTTATTCATTTATTTTTTCTAATCCACCCTAAATGCCATTTTTATTATTTTGTCTTGATTCTATTTTTCCTTGTATATGAATGTTAAATGATGAAGATCAATAAACAAACACAGCACCAAAAAAAGGTGATACCATCCATGAGGATGTGCCAGCTTTGGATGCTGTGTGTACAAATCACAAATCCTTCTCATTCTGCCTTTAATCATTACTGCATAGTGTGAAACTGTGTCCTACCTTGGCCTTCTTGCTGGGTTCTCGTCCTTGACCCTTTAACCTCTTGGACGAGGAGAAAGTGTACTCGATGTCTCCTTCCTTAAAGTCGTAGGGATCGTCCCCGGGCTCCCGCAGTGCCTCCACACCCGGGTGCTGGAAGAGGCCCAGAGTGTGGATGTGGTCCCTCACCCTCTCCTCTGAGATCTTAAATCTCTTGTGAGTCTGTGTGTAAAGTCTGCAGGAGACAAAGAGACACATGCAATAAAAAAATAGTGGAGTAGTTGTTCATTCTTTCTGTCTTGCTTGCTTTTATTTTGTGATCTCATATCTGATCTCATAAATGTTTTCATTGGATGTGAAACACAATAGCTCCAGTGCTGCCTGACAAAGGTACTAAATCCTGCAGTTTTTATCATTAATTCTTTATGTCTGATTCTGGCTCTAACACTGTCCAGTGTTTCCAAAAGCTGAGATTCTCTTTATCTGTATCTTAGCGACTCTTTGCTCTTCTTCTTCAACTGCTGTTGTGTCTCTCCTCTACCTCTTTAGCGTAGCTCCCTCTGTGGCCGTCTCCGTCTTCACTTCCTCTAATTTATCGGTGGGGAGTTCACAGGGTCTGAAGTCGGTCTTATCAGTCCTGGGAGTCCTGAAGCCTCTCCACCAGCCGGCCCCGCTCTCCCTCTGCCTCAGCAGAGCTGTGTACACAGCTGTCTCGCTGGTGATCATCCCCAGCCCTACAGCCCCGTCCTGACAGACAGGCATGTCCACAGGCCCGTCCAGGACCTCCGGGTCCTGCACCCGCGGGTGTGGGCTGAGTGTGGGTGGAAGCGGAGACATTGGCGAGTGGAGGAGGGAATCGGGGGCTTTTCTGCCATTGGAGAGGGGTTTGGGATACTTGCAGCTCGGCAGAGCCGCCAGAGGCTCCAATGATGGCTCCAGCGCCACGAGACCCCCGAGCTGGGGCCCTCCTGGCGAGTCCTGTTCCAGGGGGGTCTCCTGTGAGACGGACAGACGATGGTGGAAGGGGATCATGGCTGGCCTCTTGGACTGCTTGTCAGCCTTTTCTGTCTTATCACTGGTCTTGTGTTTGGGCAGGGAGGGGGGGTATAATGACGGGCCGGAGGGCTGAGCGGGGTTGGCACTGGTCTGGGGGTTGGCAGTGGACGTGGTGGTCAGACTCAGCTTCTGCTGCTTCAACCTGCAACAGAGTCAGGACGGTTAGAACAGAAAACAAAAGCCCCCTGATGAACCAGCTTTAAGATAATTAAAACAAATATGTTGCTTTAATGTCACAATTAAAGTTGTCAGGATACCAGAAGCACTGGGTTCAAAATCAGTTTTCTTCTCGATTGAATGTAAAATTAATGGAAATTGTACTGTTTTAAATGTGCTTTTTAAAAAGTAAGTAAGTAACAATCATTTTGTCTTAAATTTTCTAATTTTCTTATTTTTCTCATATTTCCCTCTTTTTCACAGGTCCCATTCATTTTCATCACCTGTCTTTTCTGCTGAGCACTATTAGTCTTTGGTTTTATTTGATTATTTTTAAGTTTATACTGTAATCAGATATTTAGAGTAACAGTTACAGTGTTGAAAAATTACTGACATTTAGGTTTGTTTGTTGTTCAGAAAAAGAATTCCCTGAACAAAGTCTCACTATAACGGAGCACCTGCTTAGTGAAAGCCTTTTAACATAAATAACCCTATATAATAAAGATGGTAACAAAGCTCAGTGCACATATAGTAAAATAAAGCTGATATTGAACAGCTTGAGTGCAGCTCTGTGGTACCTGGAGCAGCTGCAGGACGCTCTCACTCCCAGATCGTTGAAGTCCCACGTGGTCGCTCCGTTTGGCACTTCCTTCTTAGGCGTCACGTCAGTTGGCTGATTCGGTCTGCGGGGAACAAACAGATCCATGAGGGCGCCAGCTCGACTGCATCACTGCACCTCCACGATAACCGCTGCCAAATGGCTGAACTTACACGTGCTGAGGCTGGGTGAGATAGCATTCCCTCCAGGCCTGATGGACGACCTGAAAGGTTAGCTTCTTCCCAGAATGCTTTGGGCTGATGCTGGCGACCCCCATGCTGCTGTCTGGTGTGGGGACACTGGAGACGGAGGTCACGAAGCCGCTGTCCGCTGAGAAAAAGATGGAGGGTTGAGCTGATGTCATGGTGCAGAGCTGAGAACAGGCTAAATAAGAGTATCATCTATATATTTGTTTTCTTAATCAGATGATTTGGAGCACAAAACAAGAAATAATACTGAAGGAAATTTTTACTCTATGATGAATTTCTAAGAAGATTTAGTTTGTCCAGTCATCTGTAAAGTGATTTAACGTGATTTAACATGTGTGTGTAATGTCAGTGTGTGTGTGTGTGTGTGTTACCGGAGCAGGGCTGCTGCGGGGACGTTGGTGGTGTGAGCGGCACACTGCAGTGGTTGGGTTCCCTGCTGAGGCCCTGAGCTGCAGGAACAGGTGGAGGCTGCTCCACCGGTAGGTCCCCCTGGGCGATCAGCACTAAAGCAGCTGGGTAGGTCATCCTCACTCCACCTGAGAAGACGAGAAGAAGGGAATCACTCACCGTAATGAAACAACGGATGGATGCAGCTCTTTTTTTTAATTAAAAATAAAAATACACTTACATTTATCTATTGTTATATATTAAGCAAACTGTTATTTCATACTCTGTTATAAGATAAATGGTGAGACAGGAGATGGAAAAATGTAGAAAAAAATAAAATAAAAAAGATAAAATAAAATGTGTGCATATGTATTAATGCTGTTTATATGGTACATTTTCAAAGCCCGGATTAAAATAAATAAAAACAGAAATAAAATACAATAATAATAATAATAATAATAATAATAATAATAATAATAATAATGCAAAAAGCTGCTTTACTGAGCATCATTTGTTGGACTCAGTTAAAACCACAGCTAGTTTTTACACACATAAGATTAATTGTGCCTCAATATTTTTGGTGAAGAAAAGGCTGTAAGTACATCAGTTATATACCATATGTGGTGTACTTCCTCCTTATCTATTAATGCAATCACATACTTTCCCCACTCATATGAAACATATCATCTTAAACCCTCCACATTTATTGTTGCACTTACAGGCAGTAAAAACTAGCTGGCTAAAAGCCACCGGTATCCGTAAGAGTTTTGATTATAATCAGGTCAAACCAACGCTGTGGGATCAGACTGATTAGACGAAGCTGTTAGAGGAACTCCCCGGGGCTTCTGCCTCGACTTCCCTATCTTTCCTTTCTGTCTTTCCTGCGCCCTCCTCCCTTACAGTCATTTCCCCTTTTCCACTCTGAGATGTGATAAAACACTGTGAGGATCATCGCAGCTAAAGTGCACTCCAATAGCACCCCATCCAGTAATACCTCAGCTAAAACTGCCGGGACACCGAGAGTTTCACACTCCTTTAAATCCAACAAACATTCTTACCTACGATGACCTCCACTGCCGCGTGACAGTTTCGATCATAGGCCTGGCTCGCTTCCTCTTTTTCCTTTTCTCCACTTCCCTCTTTCTGCTGAAGTACCATGGGGTAGAAGTAGCTCCACTCCTCCATCAGCTTCCGTGCCGCTGGGTCACTCATCTTGTAGGCCTGACCTGTTAGAGTGCCGCTCAGACCGTATGGACTCAGGATCACTGCAGACAGGTAAAAAGGGAAGAAGAAGGGAAGATGTAAAGACTGTACTCAGGAATCTGAAATCATTTCAGCATTTCTTTTTTTATGCACAATTTTAAAATGACAAATGTAACAAATGTATATATATAGATGAAATAAAGAACAATATCAATAACAGAAAATATGAGCGTGTGCATGTGTGCCATTTGCGTGTGCATGTATGTATAAATAAAACAAAACAGATTCATATATAAAACATGAATACATGGAAAACAATACATGGGGAAACGCTGTCAGTTTGTTCTCTCCATGTCAGACTCTCATCAACTTTCCCAGAAATGTAGTATTTAATTTTAGATAAATAAATACCAAATATAGGCAAACTAATAATAATTTTGTCAAAAAATGACTTAGGCCATCATTCTGAGGAAGATGGTGATACGCTCATGTGAGATAAAGCAGCGCTACTGTAAACTGATTAGCAGTATTTCTCTTTTAGAAAAAGTATGAGTTTATATAATCTTCCTAAACTTTAGTGTCTTAACATTTTATTGGTCAACTGCTGGTTTTAATTAGTATTTTATTCTCGATTTTTAAAGGTTTTTATTCATGTCTTATTCATTTGTTATGGTAGGTTAATTTTCAGTCCTACTCCTTAAGGATTATCTCACATGTATTATTTGAATTTCTCTTTTAATTGTGTTCACTTATATGTAGTGTCACTTTACACGTTGTTCTTTCACTTGGAGTAAAACACGCACATCATGTGTTTGATCATCAGTGTCTGGTTGTTTCATGTGGTTCTCTGTGGTTGTTTCATTTCATTACAGTGCATGTTTACCTCATATCTGTTAAATTCTGTGTGCATAATCCATTGTGATCTTACCTTGCACTGGTGTGATGGAAGTCTGCGCCAGGCGGATGTGGTGCTCTGTGACGTGGTATGCAGGCTGATGCTGGGCGATCTCCACACTCGTGCACACGTTGCTCTCCCCGTGGAGGAAGAAGGAGAAGGAGCATGATAGGTGTTCACTGGGGAAAGAAAACAGTAATGGTTTAGTTTGTGAGACCACAGAGAGATGAAAATCAGTGTGTGTGTACAGATCATAGAAAGATGTGAACAAAATCTTTCACACCATGAAAAATGGAATTAATTGGCAATAAGAGTTTGCACACTAAAACAAAATCTCTTTGTCCAATTCAATTCCACCTGCACAACTGTTAGCATAATTTAATCGAGATTCAAATTGAATCAGAATTGCATTTAATTATGTTAAACCTGAGATTAAACAAACGCATAAATCACATTTATTGAAAAACAAATGTACAACATGAACGTGTCGTCTTTGGGGCAGCGGCGTGACAGATGATAAGTGTTTTTCTCCAAACAGCAATTTAAAAAACAACACTCAGAAGGTGTCACTGTGAGAGCCGCGCTAAGCTCTACCCACATTGATCATCTTCATCGTTTCCCACACAGGCTCCTTATTGCAGGTATAAATCCTCATTTGCTTATGACTGATTGTGGTGACTTGATGTTTACATATGCAGCGCTCTCTTTATTACACAGCCCAGGCATAGTTCATCATGCATTGCTCCTTTTTTAATCACAGAGGAGTAATTGGTGAGGCCTTATTGCAATCTACATACCAGTGGGCGGGCTGGACATCATTAACAACCAAGACGGCTTCACTGATGTATATTTTTAATCTATAAAGCTCCTTGGTTTATATATATATATCAGATTGACAATAAAGTCAGCAGGTACTGTAATCTCCCTGTGATTACCCTGCTGCCTATGCAATATCCCCTTTGCCCTGAGGGAGCAGGACCTCCATTTGAGCTGTAATGGATCATCAAATTCAATAAAATGGTCAGTTCCACAGTCAGTCATGGGCAGAACTAAAGACAGTCTTAAGGGAGGAAAATATCCTGTGGCGTTGACCGCGGCGGCCTCCAGATGGCGCCAAGTGCACCCAAAGAGAGACGAGGCCAATTCCTCTGCTTCATAAACATTCCTGATGCTCCCGCAGAAAAAAAAA
>CAFUXE010000985.1:696947-771222 GCA_903364295.1 Serranus cabrilla | reverse complement strand
TTTATTTTTTTTGTATATTACTTATTTATATATTATATATTATTTAATACATACTTTATTTAGCATATGCACTAAAAACTTAAAAAAAACTCTAAAAACTCTCCTGATAAGTGTCCCTGATCTATAGTGGACAGAAAAGGCTATTGATTTTATCAGTGTAGTAGCAAAAAATTCAATATGTCTTAATTATAATAACGTAATGTACATAATAGAATATTGATACTTGGCGTGACCCCACATGTTCAGCACAGAAGCAGCTGCATTCAATATGTTTCTCCAGATATTTCCCCTTTAATGCACCACCTGTATGTGCAGTGTATTTTACCACAAGAGTGCTTTTAGGCACAAAAAAATTCAGTCACGTCAGGCCTTCTCACAGTACTTCTCCAAACACAGTGCAACACAAGCGACACACACACTCTCTGGAGATGTCACGTGGCGCGCCTCACTGAGGGACTTCCACCTGCTCTGAGCAGCTAAACCTGAGTTTGCTTCAGCACATCACAGCAGACTGCACTTGTGTCAGCAACTTTCGAGAGCACGAGTTTCCTGTGTATCTCTTAATTTGCACCACATCTGAATGACAATGCAATTTTACAGCTGTGCAGCTCCAAAGTAAATATGAATCGAAGGATGTTTTTGTTGCTGCCGCCTCTAAGCGATGTTCTAACAGATTTCTATAATGAGAAAACTTGACAGCAAGTGGTTTCCTTCTTGAACACTTGCAGCATTAAAGCAGCGCTATGTTAGAGATGTAAGGAATGTTGCAGCCTCACCAGCAGGAGAAGCTCAAGTGGGCACACTATAACGGCTGAAGCAACAAGTTGAGCAACTGTCATCACACCCACCCCTCGTTTTTACTCTGTTTCAGGCTCTCTGTCTGTCTCCCACGTTGCCTACACACTTACACAGCGTGACACTGACACACAGACACAACCACCCTCCCCTCACCCGGAGAGAGGGAGCTGCTGCGAGAGCTCGCCTCAGCTCGCCTCTCACCTCTCACCACCATTCACTGTCCTGCTTTTTAATAGTCTCACACCATGAGCCAGCCGCTGGAACATCAAGGAGAGGAGACTCGACAAATACTGAATCACATGAAAGCCATTCACAGTCCTCGCCGTGTCACACTTTGACACACACACGGTCACACACATTGAATTTCTCACAGACTGTAACATACATGAAACCACGCTTCACTGAGGTGTGTGTGTGTGTGTGTGTTGAATGTTTTTCTTACCTGTTGCCCAAAGACTTTTCTTCCAGTTCATGTGGCTTGAAGAACCACTTCCCAATCCTCACAAACCCCTTATCCATCAAGCATCTGCAGAAGAGAGAAAATTATTCATTAGAAAAAGAGAGTCAAAAAAATGGTCTAACATCTCGTATAATGCACTTTCATGTATGAATCATGCAACGAGTAGTATTCTTGAGAGGTTTACAGAGGTTTTGATTCAACTCTATGGTAATTTTCTTTAAGCTTCGAGCGGAGTTGCATAGAATTTCATTACATTACAGACTGTTTCTCAATGACACATTTTATAATATCAGGCCTCTAGGCCTTAGACATGACTACAGCCTGTTTAAAGGGATACTTTGTGTTTTTTAAGTGGGGTCGTATAATGTATTTAATCAGTGTATAACCTATGGTAGATCATGTTTATTATGCCCCTGATTTGGAAAAGCCGGAGTGCTTGCATGGATGCCTCAGCAGAAAAAAAAACAACAACATTTTAGCCACTTTAAAAGTTTATAAAGTTTAAAAGTGTGTGCTTTATTTTGATTTTTTTCCTTGTCAGACAACTCTTTTCCACACGGAACCGAAGCCATTATCTGTGCTCTCTTCAAAGCCACCAGACTCCATTGACAAAAACAGAAGAACAAGAACTGTTGCAGAAGTGGACCAGCAACTCCTGCGTTCTGCAAGGTAAAATTAATGTTTTTTTCAAAGGAGTCTGGTGGCTTTGAAGAGTGCACAGATATCGGCTTCAGTTCCCTATAGGAAGAGCTGCCAGTACAGTGACAGTAAGGTAAAGTGGTGAAGATATTTTAAAAATAAAGTACAGTTGAATAGATTCAGATTTTTTAAGGTGACCAAATCATGTTTTCCTGCTGCCCCCATCTATAGCAATATATTGCATAGATACACTGTCTATATCCAGACTGTCCCTTTAATGTGTTTTTCTAATAACTTGATCTTGCCAAAAGAAAATAACTTTTTAAAATCTTTCCATCTCGTGCAAAAGAAACCTGCAAAACCGAATATTCTGACTTTAACTTTGGCCTTTTCCAGTTAGAATTGTTAAATAATTTTTCTTATGTGCACAAACTGCAGCAGGGACTGTGCCTCAGCTTTATCTGAGCAGTGTTTGAGAGTTTAAGTGCAGCGGAAAAGGAAAGGTAATCTTCTGCTAATCTTCTTTCCCCCAAAGTGGTGATCACTTTTACACATAGCTTTCCAAGAACCTCTTCTTTCATCAGATCAGAATTTGATCACATCAAACAGTTCAGTCATCATGCTCCCTATTTGGCTATCCCTCCATCTGTGCACTTCTTCACCTCCTTTCAGCCTCCTTTCAGAGACAAAACTCAGCGCTCTCACAACTTTGACTCGTCTCTGTGAGCAGGTGCCAGTGAATTCCCTGCTGGCTCCTCTGACCCGGGTCAAGGAATTACAAAATTATTTTATGGACTCCTCTACACTCAGCCAGGCTGAGCCATCCGAGGCTTTCAGTACCATCTTTGGTGCAGTCTTATCGACCTGAAACAATTAATTTTAGAAGCACATTAACAAAGAAACTGTATTTCATGAGGATGGTTACATCATGGCTGACACCCAAACCGCTTAATAAGGTCAGTATTGGCGCTGGTGCCAGCTCTGTGTATCGGATCAGTGCATCCCTGAGCACGGTCCCTTCACTGGAGCCCTTACAGATGATACAGCGTCAGGGGGTCAACAGTGTGTTATATCCATGAAGCAACTACTGCGAGTTAGAGCTGAAGATAATGCTGAAAACCTCCAGATGAAGCTCAATCAACTGCAAAAATACACTCTTGATGATATTAAGGAAGCACCCAACTTCTCTTTAGTTTAGGCTCTAAAAAGACCATTTTGCTTTTTCCATTGCACATCTTTTGAGGGATTATTAAAGGGATACTTCACCCCAAAATCAAAAATACACATCACTCTTGTGTCATACACGACTGCATGCCAGTTGCAGAGGGAATCAGAATTAATTCAGAAAGAATTAGGAGAAAACTAAAGAGTTGTAATCTGTTTTGAACATGTCACTTTGTATAGTGTGCTGCCAAAACCAAAAAGGTACTGATAAAAGTCTTAATTTTCAATGAATACCATCACCATTAGCCCATTATCTAATAACAATTTGGCAGCATTTTTTGCTTGCTAGTTTTCACAGTGTTCTTATTGCCAGTCAGGTCTTTTGGCATGCACACACTTTGTCAACGTTTGTATACAAATAAATGGTCTTCTTATCAGTATATGTTGCTTTGCTGTAAGTTGCCAAGTGTTAGAGATATTGGCTGGAGAGATGCCTGCATTCTCAAGAATATATGGGGACCAGACGGCACTACAGGTAAGGGATAAAATATGTATTTCTGGTTTGGGGGGGTGGACGTTTGCTTCTTGTATTGCATGTTGATCTAAATATTAAAGCTTAAGGCTGCATCATTGATATGTTTGGCCACATGGAGGCATCACAACAAAATGTTTTAACAAACAAATGCCTGTTTACACATTTACTCATGCAACATTGAATCTATTTGTTTTTTTGTATGTGTTTTTTTTTTTTTGCTTTTTAGCTCTGCTTTGGTCCCCTCCAACATTTGAGGGAAGTATCTGGTAATTCAGCTGCTGAGCTGTCTGCTTTCTGTTCTCCCTCTAGTGGTTCACTTTATCTGTAGTGTAAGGTGGCTTTATCAATGCTGTTTCAATAAAACAGCTGCATAAATCAACAAAACATTAGAGATGTGGGCAATAAACTTAAAACATGCTCAACCATCATCATTCTCCTTAGAGTGTGGTAGGAACTGCACAGTTTGAGAAACTATATATATTTTTGGATAATGTGCTTGATTGACAGGTGTCTCAGGCTATCATACCTAATTAAGCTGATAAATTTAGCAATGTCCTACATCATTTTGTACATAAAGTTCCACTCGTACTTTATAATGTCATTTTTAACATTCAAACAGTTATTTTTTCTTTATATATTTCCATGTTTTATTATTTATATAATATAAACATACAAAAAGAAACAATCAATCAGACATTTCCTTATCTAAGTGCAATTTTTCTTTGCTTGTTTTATTGAAATAACATTACTAATGATTGCTTTGTTTGCAAATGTTTGATTAATTCAAATATATGTTAATTCTTGCTAATAACATGAAAAATAAATATTAATAATCATCAGAAAGTAATAATAATAACAGTCAGTGACAGAGGTCAATTTTGTCTGAATGATATGAAAGAGAAAGTGGAAATGATCCATCCTGTGTTGAAATAGTGAGCTATAAAAGGAGTTAGCTTCAAGGTAATAGGAAGGTTAATTCAACCTGCCCCCTATGATGATCACTGATGCTTAACTTAATAGAGAGCAAATATGTGCTGCTTCATTTAACAGATGGCTCTGACTCAGAAAGGAGAGCTTTGGGTACTTGAGCAAGTGATTCAGCGCTCAGATTATAATTTCATTAAGGTGAAGCTGCTGGAAGAAATCTGAAACTGTCTGTCAATGTGACACAAAGTTCTTTTGTTTGCTGATTTTTAATTCGAAAGGTCACCATCGACAGAAAAGTTAAACTCAGAGTGCTGATTTAAATTACTGGTGATGTTTTTTATTAATTTATTTATTTTTCAATTTCATTTTAAATCCAATAATCGTTTTCGCTTCTAAAGCCTCCTTAATTGAGCAAAAAATAATTTGGACTTATTCTTATTGATAACATTGTGTATGATGGTGCATTCATCTATTAAAATTACTTACTTTAACTTCCCTATTAAGCACTGCTCTCCTTATAAATACTAAAACACTAATAAACCTTTAGTAGAGGGTTTATGCTGTCCTATTATGCAGCTGCGTGCAGATATATGGATATTTTAAGTGAATATTAATGCTCAGTATTGATCAGTAATTATAAGATATGTTGTATATCACGTTTATAGAATTTTATCTTTATTTTTATTTGATTACAGCCACATTATAGTGTGTTAAAGAATACTTAATATATTGTGGCTGCCCGGCAGAAACCTTGTATTTTCACATTTTATCTTTTTCATCACATAAATCAATAACATGGATTCCCTTTAACACCTGTCTGTTGGTTTTACACATATCTAACCAATGAAAAGTATTATAAAGAGCTCGTAACTGCAGAATCTCATAGCTTCACCCCCGTCTTTAAAAACAGTGATGAGGCAATTTTCCTCTGACTTGGTTTGTGGTAAATAGCTCAATAAAATGTTTTAAAATTAGACTTTTTTTTTTATTTCTTGAAAAGTTTTTCTCAGACAAGGTTTCCACCTGACATGAGTGCTGCTGCATATAAATGCCAAATGAAGAGTAGTAAAAAATTGCAAACTGTTTAAAAACTCAAAAACTTCTTAATACTGCAAGTAATGCACTTCATAAAATATTTGTTATACGCTCTCTGACAATGCCAGTTACACAACATCTCTTCATATTCTATGTGCATCGCTGAGCCGCTCTCTCTCTCCGTGTAGCTAATGAAGTGCTCCTTTACCTCTCCAGCAGGTTGTGTATGGCCTTGAACAGGAGGGTCCTGCACTCATAGGACAGCCCGCACTCCCACAGCCCCTCCTCAGCCACTGAAAGGAAGAGAGAAAACAATCATTAAATTATAAATCTCAATATTTTATTATCTCGATAATAATAAAAAACTTAATGGTATTTTCTGTGACAGCGAAACATCTGCACACACCAGCTTGAGGATAATAAACAACACATGATTCAGCGTTTAACTGCATGTGTTTATGGCCCGCTCTGTCAAAACATGCTGCATGTGCTGATGAGAAAACCTGCACATCATATCTGAAATTACACTGGAGATGAAGTTTTGTGTGTGTGTGTGTGTGTGTGTACAGAGGGTGCTTGGCTGTACAGCTGTCAGGTTGGCTGCAGCGACAGCCCAGTCAAACCCCATGCAGTTGTCAGCAGCAGTTAGCAGGAGAGTGAGAGTGTGGCTGTATCTGTGCAGGCTGACACACATGCTTGCGTGCTCAGGTTTGTACATGCACACAGACTTTTAACTCAACCCCCTTTTTTTATTTTTTTTCTTAAAGGAGACATTTGAAGAGAAAACGTGGTCGAATCTGCTGCACTTTGCCCCAGTCTCTGACACATCAGCAGCCAGTTTATATGTGTCAAATGTGTTGCAAACATCTGAGCGCCCTCCTGATTTCCCGCTCCCCCCCTGCCCCAAAGACCCAACCCTGACACCAACCCCCCCATTGCCCTCCTCCCAAAAAGAGCACACATACGTACACATGCATACACACACACAGCGGCCGGTAAACAGTGTTTCTCTTTGTTCTTTTCCATATACCTGCAGGGCTCCTGGAAGAAGTGGAGGATTGTGGGTGGGTGTTGTGTTTGCTTATAGGGTGGTGGCAAACAAACCAAGCATCACAGAAATACACAAGAAAAAAGGAATGAGAGACAGAGGCAGAGGCAGATCGCCTGGGGGATGGGTGGCATAAACCCCAGTAGAGGTTTTCTCTTTCCTCTTTCTCTTCCCTCATTTTTTGTGTATGTGTGTGTGTGTGTGTGCGTGTGTGTATTCCTTTCTCTGTTGCTTTGTTGATATTTCACTCCTGTTTTTTTTTTCTCTTCTTCTTCTTCATACCAGAGTGAATGAAATTTCCTTACTCGCCAGAATTACCCTGTAACCATGGAAACGCTGGCGGTGAGAACATGGCGCCCTGGCATTCAATTTCAACACTGGTCCCTCCCGCCCCTCACCCTCCTCCTTCTCCTCCTTCCTCTGTTCTATTGCTTCCAACACCCCTCCACCACCTCCTCCTCCCCCTACCTTCCTCCCCCATCCACCCCCCCCCCACCCCTCATTTACTCCTGCTTCAGGGCTCAGACAGGAAGCTCACTCTAGCCAGCTCCTCTACAGAGGAGAAAGATAGAGCGAGCACCACGAGCAGAATGCCAAGTCTCTAGCAAATCCAGCTCATTAGCTCTCACTGTCTCTATATCTCTCCCTCCCTCTCTCTCTCTCGCTCTCTCTCTCTCTCTCTTCACAATGCCCCAACTTTTTTTCTTCTTCCCCCACTCGCCATTCCTTCACAGCCCGTGTCCATTTACTCTCATCATGACCGGCTCCACAGCAGGCTCTTGACCCCTAAAACTGTCACTGATTCCTAACACCTCGCATCCTCCCACCTATACGTCAACAAACTTGAACAAAACACCCCAAGAGAAACAGACCTAAAGGAAACTTTTCCACATTTAGACCCTGAATTTCTATGGAGGACAGATGCTGTCAAAATAAAAGTGAAAAAAAATAATTAATCAACAAATGACTCAATATATAAATATAAACATTTTAAATAAATAAATTCAGGCATTAATTAATTGTTCAAATGTGATCAATTTTGTAGTTTTTATTTATTTATTTCCATTTGTATTAATTACACTATGTATTTACTTTCCTGTTTAAATGTCCCTTTAATTTATTTATTTTCTATTTATTATTTTTTCATTATTTACTCTGACTAACTATGAAATAATGCATTAATAAAAAAAAAGAAAATATAACAAAAATAAATAAATAAATGTTTTCAAAAAAATCAATAAATTATAATAATTATAAAATATTTTAAATATAATCAAATATACAAATAATATATATAAATCAAATGTAAATGCAAAAACAAATAATTAATAAAATCTTGATAAATAAATGCAATTAATACAAAGGTTTAAAAAATGTAAACATATATATTATGTGACATTTTATCAATTATTGCAGTAGATTTATTTTTAATATCATTCTTGATCAACTTTAATGCCACACTAATTTATTTATTATGTCAGTTTTTTTATACATTTTTTTATTTTGGCTGAATCTGTCCTCCATATATTCCTGCATATGATTCTGCTGCTCCGAACAGGTAGCAGGTAAAATGTGTTTAACAAATCCCAACAGCGGCAGCGGCACATACTTCGATGTCTGAGAAAACATGCAATCTACATTAGATACTCCTGTTTATATTGTAGCTGTCAGAGCGCCAGCTCACTGCACCATATCAACACAAGGTGTGACAAATCACTCTTGCAAGAAAACAAGGTCATGCAACCACACGAGCACGCACACACAACCTCACACGAACATTATAAATACAGAAAATGGAGTGTGAAATAAAACAATGATCTGATACATTGAGGCGGTGATATTCTGTCGGGATGCGAGACGCAAAAACAACATGAAACTGTCATTTCACCAGCAGTCCGTCGGTAGCCACCATGTTTTGAGTTTTTACTGCCTGTTAATCAGAGGAGGAACACAGATGGCCCAGGGGAAAAGCGCGCTGTAGACACTAAATGCACAGCTAAGTGCAATAGGGCTTTAAAGCATCATGATCCATCATTCATCACAGCCCGAGCTACGAGGAACTGCATCATGCCTGAAAGATCTTAAAGGAACTGGATGTAATCAGCCTCAATTAGATTAAACTGAAAGCTCATCATTTTTCTTTTTACTGATTTCCACTGATAAAAAGCCAGATTTTTTTTTTTAAAGCAGCAGATCCATGAGAGAGAGAAAAAAGATTTTCACCCAGATTTGAAGCCAAAAGTAATGATGGAGAGTGGAAAGAAAAATCAAAGAGAAAACACAAATTAACTGACTGCTTATGTACCAGACCCATAGAAATATATGATAAAAATAATGCTAGAAATTATAATCATTTTTCATTTAAATGTATTATTATTATAATTACTATTAATACTATTACTAATTTAACCAAATGTGTCTAGAAAATATTTTTCACCCTAATTTTAAATGCTTTTTGATTCATCTGATTGATTTCCAGCAGAATAAACTAATAAATGTACTGAATCTTTAAAATTAAGAGCCCTATATAAACTGTAAAAACGTTCAATGTGCACCAGTCTAACATTTATATTGTATAATGAATGTGGAACGACCCTAAAATAAAATGGCACAGATAAAAATGTCTGCGGCTGATGTGGTAAAGAAAATTAATTTGCTACAGTTTATTCTAAATGGTCCAAATGTGGTCACAGTGCGCTTGTGTGTGTGCAGTAACGTTTTCCTCAGTGTGACAGCGACATCAGGCATCAAAACTGTCAGAACCATTACGGCCGTGCACGTGCATGTGTTCGTCTTAATGCATGCAGCGTGTGTGAGAACTGGTTCCCAAAGTGCCTGAGTGCACATGCAAGCCTGACTTTGCATGTGTATGTATGAGTGCTGTACATGTGTGTGTTTGTGTGTGTGTGTGTACAGTGAGGTAACGTCCTCACAAATGCATGTTTATTTCACACAACCTTCCTTCCCCCCATCCCCGTGCCTCGATGCTCTTAACTGCCGCGCCATCCCAAACACAAACAAGCAGTGATGGAACTGGGTCGCCACTACCACTCTCTATATCTCCACCTCTCTTTGTCTCTATCTAACCTCTATCTTTCCACCTCTCTCTGTTTTGTCCCTTTCTCATTCGTGCTCAACCCTCTCTCTCGTTTTTACATCCAGCCGTTCAACTCTTCTCCCCTCTCTCTTTCGCCGACTGTGTTTGTCTCACACCGCTAGAGGGAGTGACCACTACAATACTGTGCTAACACAAAGATGGTATTGATCTGAGAGGGAGGGAAGGCGGGAGTTGAGGTGTGACAACACTCTGTCTCGAACACGATGACCCCTCTCCACACATTTCCTTCCTCCTCTCTCTCTCTCTCTCTCTCCCTCATTCATTCATTTGTCTCGGATCAATAGCAGCAGCAGTATTGGCGTCCAGTGGTGTCTCTGCAGTGTGCAGACTATGAGCTCTCACTGGGCAGTCAGTGTGTTTGTAACACTGTGTGTATGTGTGTGTGATTTCACACAAAAACCCCACTGCCACTTTACTAATTAGCTGCCCGGCTGCATGTCTGAGCAGAGGTTGGTCTCTGTTTGCGGTGTGTGTTTGTGCATCTACATGTGTGTGTTCACGTGCATGAGGTGCTGCTGCATGACAACATGCCGAAGTATGTTTACGTGTTTTCACCAAGAAAACCGATAAAATAGGATGTCAAAGGAAAGTCGGAGGAACACACAGGAAGAGAGGAATAAGGATGATGATAATGTTAATGATGATATGATGAGGAGTCTGTGGAAGGAGGTGATAAGAGAAAATTAATATTGCGATAATTATCAGAACATTATCTAAAATCATATCATGTCTTCCAATATTAACCCACAAAACCCCATAAACCACCAGCAGGTTTGAAAGGCATGTTTTCTTAATAATTACAATAATAGTAACTATTAAAAGTACACAATTTATCACCCATTTAAAACATAGATTATTCTAACATCTAAGAATTTCTAATTGTACTCTAACACATCGTGTAAAGAATGCTTCCATTTAGACAAAATCACTTGATTCCACAGGTCTCAATTAAAACCCCGCTGAAAATAAGGCATTTACACTGAGTAGTTCCTGTAAAAAACATTGAATTCTGTACTCGTCAGCGCAACTGTTAAGTGATGAATGACTCGACTGAGACCAACAGTCGCATGACAAAAATCCAGAAAAACACGGACTTAACTGCAGACTGTTTACACAGAGCAGAGAGGAGAGGACCATTGTTTATGTAACCCAATATTGGTAATACTTGTATAAACTGGGGAAAATGTTGTAGATATAGATTCATTAACTATGACAAAAATTCAACTTGCTTCTTTTCTTTCTTTTTTTTAGGATTTATGGCATTATAACTCGGCTAAACTTCACAATTGACACGTCTAGTCATGATGGTGCAAGACTTAATGTATGATACAGTAAAAAATGAGGCTGATGTGACAGAAGTAAAAAAAAACATCCTGAAAAGGCCTGGGGACATAATGGTGAACTGAAAGTTTTAAAAGTTTTTAAATATAGAAAGAAAATATATATAGATTTTAAAAATCTTACACACATCACTCGCATGTGTACCCTTAGACATATACGCCAAGGTTTATAATGTGTAGAGCAAATTCTGAGAGAGAAACTTGTCACACATCTATAAACGTGTTAGCATCCCGTAAGTCTTGCTTGAAGCAGCAGATTGTTAAATCACCAATATTCATTAACACGGCTATCAAACACTGCATGTTTTCAATTTGTATTTAATGTTACAGTACAGTACAAATGTTCCTCCCTCCCTCCACTGTAATTATGAAATCATTCTGTTTTTTTTTTTTTACTCAGTTGCATTCTCCACATAAAAGGGAAATTCCCACCAGGTATTTGTGATATGAGCAAAACCGACTTCTAACAAAGCCAGATTTACCCTTTACTACTCACAGGACATCAGAATAACAAAAAGAAGTGTGCAGAGAGACCCAGGAAGCGTATAGCGATCCACTGTGCTAACTGTTAATATGCTGAATTACCAAGGCACCAGCCCAGCTTTACAGCCCTCAGTACAAAAAGGAAAATGGATGTATTCTAAATTCATTCATGTAGGGACAGGAAACTGAAATACATTAACAGTGCCGCTCGTTTTCCACTGCAGGAAGTTTGGTTAAAATCAGGATGCTGGGAAAACCTTCATTATTCAGAGACTTTACCTCCGTTTCCACTTGACAAATCTGCTTCCAATTTATGTTCTTTGGCTGAAGTTCTAGTCTGAAATGTGGCAGGCAAACATTGTTGAATCTTTGTAGTTCCTGTTCATCATCATCAGCTATTGAATCCCTTTTAAAGATCTGTTGAAAGGGCTTCCTTTTTTCCTACATGAAGCTCTGGTGAAAGTTCAGTGAGGAAGATCTTATAAGAGTTCTTTTCCCCACACTTTCAAACCAGTTACTATCATTTTCTTCCAGCAAAGGTCTGAACCTCATGATGTCTGAATTGCAGCCTAAAGCCAACAACTAACACCATCAAACCAAATATAAAAAGAGCATTACCAAAAACTGTTCAACAACATGTACAACAACTTTCAAAGCAGGATACTTTTAACAAGCTTAAATGGAATGAAGCTGAGCAATACGGCCAAAATCAGTATACAATGGTTAGCGCTTCTGCCTCACACAAGAGGGTCACAGGTTTGAATACGGCTTGTTGCTCTTCTGTGTGGAGTTTGCATGTTCTCTCCGTGTCAGAGTGGGTTTTCCCCAGCTTCCTCCCACAGTCCAAAGACATGCAGCTTAGGTTTAACTGGTGACTCTAAATTGCCCGTAGGAGTGAATGAGAGCGTGAATGGTTGTCTATCTCTACAGCCTCTTTCAGACTGCCGTTTCAAGCTGCGATATATTCACCGATGTGCAATGTGAGCCAGCAGATACGGCACGACAGAAAATATGTGATGTACGTTTGTGCGACAGTCAGGTAATAAGAAAGAACCATATCATCAGAAAAACGCCTCTCACTTGAATCCGACAGTAATCGAATCATGTTGAGTAAAATGCAGAACATGCACAGTGGGAAGTTCTTCTGCCATCATTGTTTTGGATGCACTGAACACACGTACTGCTGCTACTCGCCACTACCAGCTCCTCCTACTTTGTTCTGCAGTGCTGGGGATGCAAAGGGAATGGACGCCATTATTACACCGCTGCAGAATCAGAGAATGTTCTAAGGTGTTCTCAGGATAATGAATATTGCCAAAATCTGCCATTCATGTAGTTTCATAGCTTGATAACGATATACATGTGAAAATATAGCATGTGTCCTGGGACAAGCAGAGTCCGTCATGGTTCGAGCAGCCTGGCCTGAGCTGACCAGTTACATCATGCCCATGGTTCAAAAACTGAGAATTCTTCTCATGTTAGACACAACTTCCACTGTTGTTTCATCCAAACTGCAACAACTCTGTTTATTATCTTGTGGGGTGAAGCGAGGCCCTATCACTTCATAATTGCTACCATAACTGAATATGAATGCGTCAACATCTGTGTCGAAAAATAAGTTTGTCATCAGACATTTCCATGGAACTAAGCACGCTCTGCCTCCATTATCCACACAGATTCAAAAATTATAACATCAAAGTAGCTTTAACTTAAAGCTGTGCCATTAGTTCAACTCTGACACGTTGGTTTTAGCGTCGGTTTGAAACAGTGAGAGTGTCTTATGTAACAGCAGCGAGCTCTGAGCTTGGAAACAGTAACTACAGCTCTTTGTTTGAGCCCACTCTTTCTGGTCGTGGCTGTGTAAATCAGCAGCTGTGGAGTTTAGATAGAACCTGCAAACTGTTGTGTTTTTATGTTTAATGGCTCAGAACTGCAGCTCTACAGGCTGAGGTGGTGGTTTGTTATTGCTGCTGTGTTTTTCTGTTTTCAGTCACATGAGCATCGAGCTGCATGATGTGGAAGATTATGAAAGAACAAGTTACAGGATCAGGCGAGGTCAATTAAACATCAAGTAGCATCTGACACCGGCAGCATAAGGACATGGCATCTGACTGTGCCTTTTATCCACTGGTATGTAAGTACTGTGTATTTGCACAACCCCTGAGCCAGTGGTCATACTGTTTAAATGGTCCATACTGATGTGTACGCTCAACCGTGTCCGTACAGAGTCTCCACTGTCTCACTGCAGGCTCTTAACAAGCAGGGGCGAATTTTTCTCAAGAAAGAAGCTATTTTATATGCTTATTGGAATATAGTGCATGACGCAAAATAATAAAAATAATTTTAAAAAAGAACACACTTAATTTAGATGGTAGTTTTCCAAAACAAATTACCAGGTGCTTACGAGAAAAAAATAATAATTGCAGACAAACTATGATTAAAAAAATGTTTTAAAAACTAAAAAAAAAAAATTTAGCAAAGCAACATGAGAAAAAAATAGTAAAATAGAATTATTATATTATTATACAATTAATTAATTAATTAATACATAAATATGTACTATCATCATTATTATTATTATTAAAATATCAACAAAATGAAAGTTAAGAGTGCCTCTGTATGTTTAAAAATGATCTTAACAGATAATATTGAATGCAACCTACAAACCCTGTGAAAGCACACGTATAAATGCTTTTTAAAGGTATTTAAAAAGTATATGGAGTCAGTTGTTCCAGAGAGTATGGGCCCGACAACAAAAGGTCTGGTCCTCCTAACAGGCTCGGAGATGAAAGGGATCTCAGCTTATTTCTATCTGCTCTTCAGATCATTAAACAGCAAACAGCCCTGTCTATGTGACAGTCACCCACACATACACGCTCCCTCATGCACCGGTGACACCGTTTTCTAAACTTTTCAGCGACACCTGTCGTCTCGACACAACCGGGTCTCTGCCGCGCCTCTAAACACGCCGCCACCACTCTGCAGAATGCACCGAGCAATAAACAGGAAGCTCTGCAGGCTTTAGAATAAATCTGATTACAGATCTTTACAACCTTTAAACTGGAAGCACGATGACTCACAATGCCTTTATTTCAACGTGGACACAGGTTAGATTTACAACTTCTGGTTAAAGTCAAGAATGTTGGCAGAGTGCTTATCGGATCCAGTTGGTCAGGTGCAGGTGTCCAAATGTGAACTTACACTGGCTCTCTAATCAAATCATCTCACCTAATGCTGGCAATCAGATTTCAATAAAGAGGGAAACTTTTGAGTCATATTTCAGGGAAAAAAATGGCCATGTACCAAAAGCATTGTGTTGAACTGGACTGAGTGTACTAAGATTCAGATTTCAATCAGAAGTCATCTTAAATACACGAGGAAACTTTAATCACAGGAAGAGTTGTAATCTGTTCTGAACATGTGTGCGGTGGACTGCCGAAACCCCAAAGGTTCTGATAAAAGTCTACATTTTTATGCATATACATAAGATCATTATTTAATACATTAACATAGACATTTTTTATACTTGCCTATCCCAGAGTGACAGTGATTAACAGTAAAAGACCAACAAGATCTCCAACCTAAACAATAAAATAGGTTGTTTGTCACTCATATCAACACATAATGTGTTCTAAAAGTAGCACACACTTCATAATACAGAGACGTACGGTTTGTGGCTGTATAAAAAAAGGCTGCAGTTTCATTGAATTTAGGTCTAAGTTTAGGGCAGAAAAAAAATCCTGGTAAGGAGTTAATAAATAAATAAATAAATGTGCGTAAATGGCGGAAGTAAAGTAGCTAGAGGAAGACGTGACGTGACAAAATGTGACGCAGATATTCTGTTATGTTTCAATCACATCTTTAACTTTTGTTTTCACATGGGACACGAACCTCGTTCTCCTGGGTGAAAGTCCAACGATTGTTCGGCCCATCCGCCCCAAGCACGACTTCCACCATTTAAACTCAGCATGACCTCCATTCATTATTATATTATGGCCACTAGAGGGCGTGGGAGGACGGTCTGAAATGTAAATATGGGTCGTCATATTTTGCTGCCAATGGGGTCGTTTTTGAGGGGAGACCAGTCTGAAAGTAAAGTTTCTTCGCTAGCTAGTTTCCTTCATGATCACAGTGTTCTTATTGGTGGTTTGGTTTCTTTGCAACCAGCATTCCCGTGCATTATAAATGTTTGTATACAAATAATTGGTCAATAAGAACAGATTACACAGATGACAGGAAAAAAATGAAAGCATAACAGGTCCCCTTTAAATGGTGAAAATGCACAAAGAAGCCAAAGCCCAATCATACGTCATCCTTCATGGATTTATGAGTACACATATGTAATATCAAACAAGTTGAAAGCACACATGGCAGGCACTGAGACCCAGATAGCCCAGAAAGATGGACAGAACAGGGGCAGCAGTGACAGGGAGGAGGAGGAGGAGGAGGCTCAGAGAGAGCGAAGGGATGAAGGGAAAATCTGGAATCAATTAGGTGACTGAGCTGGAGTTGCTCGCATAGTTGTGGGAGTGAGTCAGGCAGAGAGGCAAGAGAAGGGACCAGGGTGTGAGTGTTGTGCCTTGAGCGTATGTATTCATATAAACACAAAAAAACATCAGTATATGTATTAGTATTTTATTTCCTTTTATCAACTGAGCATTCGATCATTACAAGTCTTTTTGATCGTCTCTTTCGCCCCCTGACAACAGCGCTCGGACCGGGGGAGTCAGGTTGCAGCCAGTGAAAGCCACACCTCTCCTGAGCTGAGGTCAAAGTGGAGGGTAAGAACGGGCGGCTGGCACCGACCCAGGCCGAGTCAACACAGCAGCCCTCAATATTCCCTTACTCAACTTCCCCTCGTTACTCCTCATGCTCACCGCATTTACAGCACTTTGTTTTATACCGCTGGCTCTGACGACGGGGGGATTTGACTTGAATGGAGGAAAAAAAGGAAGAAAGCACAAACAGGAACTTTGTGAGCACATGTTGTAGGGAGCTTACATCTCACTGTGCAGGCAGCTGAGGTTAGCAGAACAGACTTGAATTTGCAGAATATATCATGTCACCACTTACATTGCGGTTTATTCACATGCTATTATTGCTACACTGCATGCCACAGTGCTGCCAGCGATGACCTGGTGTGTACATTAGGAGCCCAAAGCATCTCTGCTGCTGAGATGCATAAGGCATGCTGATGAGGAGAGGATAGAGGGAGTGTTGCTGTGTGTCTGCTTGTGTCAAAATAGCAAGATTAACAGGAGATTGAATACAAAAAGAGGCAGAGAGATAAAGGTATAAAGTGTCGGGTTGTGTTTCTCCGAGGAGTCAGCCTCTCATGTGCAAACAGGGATCTATTTCACACACATTTCGCACACTCAAAGGGGAGGAAATCATCATGGGCATGCAGGAAATAAAGAGGAAAATAAATAATTGAAAACAACAAAGAAGAATCACTAAATGCATCATGTTAACACTAGAAAACACCAGCTGCTTACAGCTCAAATTCTCCTCCTCAAGCCAACAAGACAGGCGGCAGATATCACTGTAGGCGTATGCTCAAATTCAATATGTGGTGTTCCACTTTTTAGAGATTAAAAACTTTCTTCTGTATATTTCCACATTTGTCAGCTTTTTCATGTATTTTTAATTAGAGGGAAAAAAATGACACATAAGCTCCTTAATTTATTTAGCATCTCACCAGCCAGTCCAGCGCTGATTTGGACTGATACTGTGTGTGATTCATTAGTAAGAGCATGTTGACAGAGTCATTTATAATTTATAGGATATTTACTGTATTAATGCAGAGTCAACGGTGTAATTAGAGCGATTGGAGAGGATCTAGCTCGGGCTATTATACCAACATCAAGAGCAAAATGAGATTACTTTCTAATATAACCTGCTATAAAATTGTAAGTGTGTGTGTGAATGTGTGTTTAGAGGTTTGGGGTGCATGGAGAGAGGGATGTGTGAGAGAGTGTGTGAGAGGGAAACACAGAAATAGAAATGAAGTGGAATGAAAATAGAACAAAGATGGAAGAAAAGAGGTCTTAAAAGTCATGACAGGAAAGGTATGGAAATGAAAATGGGCTCTGTATGATGCTGACAGTGAAAAAGTGCGTGTGTGTGTGTGTGTGTGTGTGTGTGTGTGTGTGTGTTGTGGATTGGCCTCTCGCCAACCCTGACAATCAAAAAATGAGACGACTGTGCAGAGGAAAGCCAACAGAATTATCCCACAACCTTACGTAATTTGACAGTCGCTTAGCTCATTCAACCCAGTACACACACACACTCACACACACACACACGCACACACACACAGAAGGCATCACCACACACAAATCTTTTGTCGTTCGGGATGCTGCGAATGGATGGATGCTAAGTGCCAAGTGTTTTCCCATAAGTCACTGGGAAATAAATAAATGAATGGGACGTGGAGTCTGAACTGTTTTGCACACATTGTCATGAAAACACATTTTGTCTCTGCGGTCTCACATAATCACAACTGGCCTCTCGGATTTCAGCTCAGAATTAAAGCTAAAAATAAATTACATAAAGGGGAAAAAGAAACTAAACTCTGCAAGCATCAATTACTCTGCTGAACAAGTGCCTGAACCTCAATTATTATGGGTTTACTCGCTGACCAAGTCATCTTTAAGATAATTACAGGTCAAATGTATTATTATTATTATAATCATGAGTATTCCCTTTTTCACAGCTCTCAAACTGCATCGTGTATTTATCATGTAGTCCTGAATTAGCTTCAACAGTCTGCCGTTTCCTCTCAGAATTAATCCTGTTTGTCAGAATACACAGGAAGTAACAGCAACTGTTTATTTCTGTTTACATAGCTCAATGTGCTGAGGAGGACTTGTATTTAGAGTTTGCTATTAATGTAAGCAGAGTTTTTCAGAGCAACTGCAGTGGTGGTCCGTTTGATGATATTCCTGGGTCCATTTACACCTGGATTTTATGCTTTCTATTGGAATGTGTTATTCCCGCCCTCTGTGTCAGAAATGCAGGGAGGTGAAGGGTAAAAATGTCCTGAGAAATCTTAGAATGTCCCTAAAAACTGTGATCAATAAATTATCTAGATGCACTGTTGCAATAGTATGTTGGTGGTTGGTGGTTATTACTATACATTTTTAATTGGGAAAATAATGTAATAATACTAATTAATAATAATATATTTGAATAATGTATTGTATAAAAATAAATAATAATAAATTAAAACAATTATATTACATTAAAAAACATCAGCTCTGACTACAAATTGAAAAAAAAAATATGTTAGTATTAAAACAACTTTTTGCATGATTATTTTAGACAAATATAATTTACATTTTCTACACTGCCCACACTCCTCTTCACTTTTTAGTAATAATGGCAATAAATGCAGAAAGTCAAAATATTGCATCCAAGCTTTTGCACCTGCCTGGGGCAGAAAATTGGTGTATTGAAAAAAAAAGATACCGTTAAAGAGAAGGTAACCATTCTCGAAAAATGTGCAATACTTTCCATTGTTTGGTAGATGTTATTGTGCTACTGCACCTCTTTGCACTTTCCTTTTGTGCAACAGTTAACTTTCACCTAACTAGAGAAGCTGCAAACTCGATGCACCTTACCTCTAAAATTAACAACAGTAGAACACGGAAAACTTGCATTTTCTTCTGCTGATTTCTAGGAAGTTCATTGGGTATTTGCTGTAAATTTGAAGGGAAACTCAGAGAACAACAACCAGACAACTGATTAACCACAAGACTGAGTCATATGCCGCACTCGGAAATGCAGAACATCCTTCTTCCTTTAGATGCTCACTGAAGACAAAAAAAGTGTTGAAGACAGACAATGAGTTAAATATAGGGATGAATAGAAATACTCAGGCTGTAAAGCAGAAGAGCCAAATTCACAATGCAGCTAGAAAATATGTTATAACATCAAAAGAAAAAACACCAGTCTTGCACACAATCATACCTTCATCCTGATGCTGAACTAAGGTGGACTGTGTCAGTTTCTATGGTAGTGTAATACACACCCTCAAAACACCACATCAGCACAGATTTTATCTAAAACAATGCGTTTGACTCGTCGCTCCAGAGGAAGCATTTCTGACGTGGAGGCTGAAGACTGACTGCAACTAAAAGTGGCTCGTGTTTGTTGTCTGCAACACCATCTCAACTGCTTGATGTCTGATCAGGGCCTTGATATTTTGAGAGTTGTTCAGGTAGACTGAAGACTTCCCGCTCATTCTGCTGTCAGAATAATGCATCAAGTGTCAAGCAAAAAGTGATGCAGGACATGTTTTAAGTGCAACCTGAGTATGTTAAAATATGTAAATATTCTATATAATGCAACCATAACGTCATGTAAGCATGCTGCACAGGAACATAATTGATATTAACGAATAAATTGTCTGCAGCACAAAAAATAACTGATGCACATTAAAATTAAAACACCAGCAGATTAAAATATAAGAGCTTTGATATCATTAATCACTTTGGCCAGCGCGTTGGAGCTATAGCGGCGTAAAAAAGGGCCCATTTCTGTGGTGTTGACCCTCATGTTAAGCCACAGATACTTGAGCACCTCATTAGAAGTGAATGGGCCTCGAGGTGGGAGGCAGGGCAGCTATTGAGAGGCTTAGCGGGACTCCACAGGGCTTCCTAACTGCCACTAGAGGGGGAGAGGAGAGAGTGAGAGAGAGATTGACAGCAGGGCTCTCTCTCTCTCTGAAGGATGAGCAAGAGATGAAAATCTCTCCGTTCATTCACGGCCGTCTGTCCCAGGCTACATTTGTCAGTGCAGTCCTATATATCACTGCAGAGGAATTTAAAAAGAGCCAATCATCAAACATGCCATTAATATCTCTATAGTAGCCACATAAAGGCTTAACTGATGATGAAGCCGCAGAAATTAAACGCCCAATATGTAAGTTTGTGCCGCCAAATGTCTCTCAATCGGAGTTTCAATATGGTCCAGCTGAAGCCTGCAGTCAGATTCTCCCGATTAGGATTCCTTCAGTGTTCAGGTTTTTACCGGGAGCCGAATTATACGCAGAGATGTCCTCCTCTCCAAAACAAACAGGCCAAGTGATTAAAACCGATAAAACCATTGAATAAAGCAGTTTCACATTAAAAATCAGAGTTGTGCCAATGCTGTTCTGCGGACAAAGGATGTCCTGGAGGGACCGCGAGCCGAGCTGCTGCTTAAGTCTGCTCAGCTTGTTTCTCGTATAACTTTAAGATCCAGATGTCCGATGATTAAAATCCTTCATCCGGTTAAAATATATATAGTTAAAAAAGGGATTTTGTAAAAAAAAAAAAATGTGGCTTAAAACTGGATAAAAAGTGAATTAATTACAGCTTCTGGCAGACAACCACAGTGCTGACACATGCACAAAGTGGATGTGATGCCATTGACAAAGTGACACAGAACATTACCTTGATTAAAATGACAGATTTCTCTTGGTTTGAAAATAGATGGAAACATTTGATAACAAGCACAGCTCAATAAAGTATTAATTTTAGATATTTCAATGCAGACAAGTTACTTATTACATCTTTAAAAAGACTACAGAATAATAGAGAAGTTGAGATGCTGCATTGGTCATAATTCAAACCAGCCAAATTTGAGTGGAGTCTGGCATCACTGCTTGATTATGGACCATTTTTTCGAACCGAATGTTCAAAACACAATCAAACAGAATAAGCACATCAGATAAAGTAGAATTGATTGTTGATTCAGCTTCATCCATATTTCTCCCTTAACCACACTTGAGCTTGTGTATATCATTTTGTACATAATTATGCCTGTGTACTTAAAAGTTTACCGAGCAGAGCTGCAAATGTGTCCGGTCCAAATGGAAATAAACAAACAAACCAAAAGTTGTTCCCACAGGGTTATGTGGGGAATCTTACTTCAAACTCAAAAAATCATCGTTTCTGCTTTTGGCCTCGAAAGGTCTCATTATCCGAGTTTTTATGACAAAATTCTTTTGGGTCGTCTGCCGTTTGAGCCGGAAATGTGGTTATAGGGGATTAAGGATAAACAGATACTGATGATGAAAGAACGTAAGTGGGAATTCATTTCAGTAGCGTCACCAAGATTTTCATCCCAACAGAAGAGGGCTGGAAATGCAAAAGTACAGACAGTAACTACAAAATAAAACTTCACCCAATCAGACAAACAACTCCAACTTGACTCCATATTCCAGCCTGTGTTTAGGTTCAGACTATTAAGTACAGTTTGTACTGGAGAGAACACATTCCGAGAGTCTACATGAGAAAAAATTACATTTCCATGAAGGCTAATTGTTTAAACAAACAGCTGAAGTCCCTGCAGGAGAATAGCTGGCTATTGTGGAGACATTGATTGTGTGGGTACTGCAACACAAAATCAGCATTTCTATGCTGCTGATAAAAACGCCAGGGGAGAAAATCAATTTGGCCGTTTTGAGTCACTTGACGGCGGCTGCGAGGCCTCACAAACTGCAGATATCAAAGGCAGCTGGCTCCTCTTCAAAAGGGAGGATGGAAGGAAACAACAACAGTATTCATTCCTTTTAATCCGCACTCATTTCATTTTAAAACACACGTATATATAGCTTCATCTTTGAGTCATCTTTAGTGGTAAACACATTTGGCGTTAGTCTGTGCATCATAATGCTTATGTCCTGAAGCTAAATCTTAAAGTCTGAAGCTATTCCCATCAGTGTCCATAAACAAAAATATGTTTTTCTGTTTGTTCTTGTTTTTAGCTTAAAGTATTCTTTGTTTTAGATGCTTTGGCCATGCACTTCAACTGTATATTAAACATCTTTAACTAATGCAGCCAAGTACCATAATATAAGTCAGTTTTCTCTCCCGGCCAATTCGCAAATGAGTATTAGTGTGAAACCTCTTGGTTCACGCTTGATTTTTCAGGGGCATTATCGATAAGTGCAGCTCAAAATGTCTCTGTATGGAACCAATCAGAGCAAAAAAAGCATGTGATGAAATGCTGAGCGACACATGCAAGCTGGGGGGGTGCTTGGTCTGATTTTTAAGCAGGAAAAACATGGCGGCCTGGTCACAAACCTTCTCAAATTACAGCTAAACTTTGATTCACATTTGCTCAGTGCTGACAGTTTGATTGAGTTTCGCTGGACATGAGTCTTCCTATCAAACCAGCCATATATGAGATAAACAGCTGTGATTGGCTCAGTGAGTGACCAGAGCAAATAAAACATGAGCTTGGGAGATTCAATTGATTTCCAGTGTAGAAAATATCCACATTTGCTTCAAAGTCTGCTTCAACAGCACAAAACATGAGGAGACACGCACTGCAGCTTCACAAACAATGCCAATTAAAAAACACATACAACAATCGAAAACAAATGCAACAACAGAAACATGCTGCAAAAAGCCAAAACAAAGTAGAGCAGCACTGATGAATTACAAAGCTTTAAGTGTAAATGTAATACTTTTTTAAATAATGCACAATAAGACTGGTTAATGTTGGTAAATGTTGTATTTTAGGTTTTTATTTATTGTTTTGCATCATTTTTGTGTAACACAAATTGGGGATAATACAGTTTTTCTTTGACCTTTGACCTCATTAATACATTATTATAACCCATCCATTAGTGATGAGAAGTTCCTTTTAAGCAGCCTGCTTCTTGTGTCATTGTTTCTATATTTGCAGCATCTTTTTTTCTGGTGTTTGTATGTTTTTGACTTTGCATTATATCAACATTTGCAGCATGTTTGTTGTTATTGCATTTGTTTTGGCGTCTTACTGCCCTTTTTTCTTTAGCACTATGTTTCCTTTGTTGTATTTGTTTTGGATTTCTGTATGGGGTTCATGTCTGTATTTGCAGCATGTTTCTCTTAATGAAAACATTTTGGGACGCTGTAGCTTGTTTTCTGTTGTCCGCCACCGTATCCAAGGGCTTAACAACCTCCACAGCGTGTAGTATATCACAGAGTGATGCAGCAGATATACAAGTTTTAAACCAAATACAATAAATACTCTGACTGTGATCACAGGAGGAGGATGCTTTTTTCTTGCTTTGAGGTTTGCATTGCCCATGATATCATGTGTGGACATGATATCATGGGAAAGAACTGTCACATAAATAAATAAAATTGTGCTGCACTTGGAATGCAAATGTGAAATAGAAGTGTATAACCTGAGGCCACATTAATATCAGCCCACCATCTATACGGCATCTCAAACATTCATCTTCCATGCATGCAGAAATATCAAAGTCAGAGCCGAGCGACTCTCGTGAGCTTTACATTTCTGCTTATTGTGGCTCCAAATCTTCCCAGAAAAAACTACAGTTTGATTTAAAGCATTCCTGTAAACCTGTAGTCTGTATTAGCACCAGATTGTTGATCTCCTTGAACACTAAATAGAAATGTCATGCATCTCCTCCCTTCTTCCCTCCATCTCACAGTTTGCCCCACCCCTCAACTTTTTCACTATTTTCTCCACTTCCTAATACCCTCACAGCCTCTCTTCGTCTTCTTCTTCTTCACTCCTACTCTCTCGCTCTTTTAGACCCTCCATCTCTTTCTGTGTCACTCTCTCTAAGACACACACACAAACACACACAAAGCTCTCATTCTTTCAGTTTGTGGCTTTTCTTTCAAAACCCAAAGCTTGCGAAGGAAAAAAACGTTCACCCCCCACCCTTGCTCGGTGCAGCTGGGAAACTTCACCCCTACCATCTCATCTCTCTCTCTCTCTCACACACACACAGACACACACACACGGTGCAGGGTCAGGAGGTCACAGGCCACCACGCCCTGACAACCCACAAGGGGTGGAGAGAAGAAGAGGAGGCGGGAAGGAAACCAGAGATCCTCCGTCCTTGCCCCACAAATTTACAGACAAGTAAACATGACTGAGGCAATTTTTTCCTCAGCTCTCAGTCTGCTTCCTTCATTCCTTGTTTCCTAGCTCACTCTCCCCTCCTCTCTTCTTGTATATCCCCCCCCGTCTGTCCAGGAAAAAGTTTCTCCCCCTCTACGAGCTAATTTTTCCTCTTTGCGAGTAAATCTGTGACAGCACACTGTACATGTGTCCGTCCAGTCAGAAAACAGTCGCAGCCAAAGAACAGACTGATCCTTTCTCACAGATTTGAAATGAGAGATGTGAACAGGAGGTGTGAAGTGAGCAGTTTTTCAAAATAAGTGTATTTTGCTGGCAGGGTGGCAAATACGAAACCAAAAAGGAAACATGTGCAGAACAACAAACCAACTGCATCTCTAACTGCCCAAAGAGAAATCGCAGATGTTCTTCTCTCCCTCCAAACAAACCACTTTTTTTTCCTTCTTTTTGAAGCATGAATTCCCGTCATACACTCTCCCCTCTCTCTCTCCCTCTCTCACTACATGTATCTCTCCCTTGTCCTCCCCCCTCCCTTTTCTTCGTCTTCTTCCCGCCCCTCCTACCCTCTTTTCTCTTGCTCATGCTTTCTTTTTTTTTGCTATCATGGAATCGCCGCTTTCCACATGTGACTCACTTTTTCACCAGCAAAAGCCAGACAGAAAAAAAAAAAAAGAAAAGTCAAACGCTTGTGTCTTCTGCCTGCCTCTCTGACTCTGTGTGTCCCTCTCAGTAGGTGCAGCAGCATTCCTTTAGGGGGTTCTTATAACCTCCATAGGTCTGCCTCTTTCAGCGAGGTTGTTCCCTATTGAGACATGTGTCAGCCGGGCGACCTAGTTCCCGATTCAAGGAAAAATTGAGAGGCTAATTATTCATTCCCTCTGTTTGAGTTTTGCTTCTGAGAGCTGCTCCTAAGACAAACCCTGGAGGAATAAAGAGAAGGAGTAGGCCTTGATTGGCAACCGTACACCCCCACCTTTTATTTGCCAAGGAACCGAGCGTGCTCGCAGACATTCGCCACCCTAACATCACAGAGAGCAACCCCAAAAACAAGGGAGGGGAGAAAAAATAAAGCACAACAAAGCCTGAAAAGAGGAGGAGTAGCAGGAGGAGGGGGGAGGATGGAGAGAGGGCTGGAAGAGGCGAACGTCAGAGGAAAGAATGAATGCCAAGTAAAACTTGTTGACACAGAAAAGAGGCTCGGGAGTCATTTTAGATCAGCGCTGGATTTTTTTTTTTTTTTATTGAAATCCGATTATTAGAGGAAGCTCTTCCAACGTTTCTCTATTTAAAAGGCATAATCAAGGTTCAGCAGCTTTAATAAACTTGCGGTGTGCTTTTTGTGTTTCACTTTCTTCAGTTAATGGATGAGTCATTGCATGAAAACTGTTCAGTTTGGTTCCCCAACATTGAAAGGGAAAAACGAGGCGGTATAAAACTGTCAGTACTGTTTTCAAAACCTATTCAAGTGCACTTATTAAACTGAAATAATACAATTACAAGTTTTATATTCGTAACTGTTTTCTGTTAAACCACTGTCATTTTCCTGTGTTGATTCTCACCATTTTCACCTTTAATTGAGGGAACACTTAATAAATATATTGCATAAATTTGTTTTGTAGAAGCATAAATGCTCTATAATGATTGATGGTGATGCTTAGTTCAAGTAGCTGATGTCACACTCTGAGTGGGAGGGCCAAACATGTCAATCATGTCCCGTGTGAAAACAAAAGCAAACATCTTTTAACCTAACTTTCATTTTTTACGTTTTTTAAGTAACTACCGTGTCTCACGTTTCAGAATTGCAATTTTTTTATGGAACTTTCACTTTTTGGTGACGTCTGTGGCTCACGTCACCCTCGTAACTACTTAACTTCCGGCATTTGTGTACATTTATTTACTGTTTAAACTGTCTTTTATAACACCTAACCGGGAAGTTTTTGTAGCCTAAATTCATCAAAACTGCAGCCTTTTACACACACGTATGTATAATAACGTTTGTGCTATTTTGGACTAATCAGCGTCCTGTAAAGAGCGACAACACAGACAGGTGACTTTCTTTCAATAGCGGCTCCTAAAGAGGTTAGTGTAGATGCTGTTACAGCATCAGTTATCACAACTACAAAGTATTTTTTCCATTAAAAGAAGAGAAAAAAACTGAACTTAAGGCTTTTCTCCGTGGAAATGTGTTTTTGCTCCTTCAGCAGCCTGTGATAGAAGGTGATAGACAGATGGTTCATCCAGTCACCTGCCAGGTATTTTCTGAAAGTGCGTGTCCTTTTTCAAACAGTTTCCAATTACGGCTTCTCAGATGGTTCTGTGTAACACACCATCTGGTGCAGCAGGTTAATAAAAGCTTCCCTCTTAGTGGGAAATGTGTTAATCAAATTTAAAAAGGACATATTTTGGTTAAAATAGCATGATTTATGGGTGTTTATTAAGTTTTATGTTTTAGGCTGTCACACTAAACTATTTAAGCACAGAAATACTGTACTGTTCCTTTAAGTGACATCACTGATTGTCTCATTTTAGAGTTTGGAGAAGAAGTTGTGTCAAACATTACAAATTCGCCCTGTCAATCAAAAAGTAAAATGTATTAAATGTAATGTATACCAAAATATATTTGTATTAAACTTTATCTTCTCCTTTTAACTGAATTTTAACAAAGTGTGGTGTTACATTTGACCACAGAGAGAATTGTGGCCATATTACTATATGTTATATTATGTTAGACATTTGTGTTAATACTAATGCGTTAATACTGTACAGTATATAAAAATAATCATTTGGGCTTCAGCTTGCACAATAATTACAGCATGTGTAACATATTCCCCCTGCTATAAAATACAAAATTCTACATTTGGTTGTGTTAAAGAATCTTAAAATTCCAAGGTCTCACCTGAACAGCTTTCGTGAAATGACCCGGCTACATTTCACTGCAACACACAATAAAATCTAATTATTGCGTCTATGAAAAAGGTCCATTGGGGATGACCATGTGCTTTACACTCTATCAAGTTCTCAATGATGAAATTTCTCTTTGTGACGACCCCATGAAAATACCTTTCCATATTCACAGAGGTGTCTTTCACTTTCATTGACTCTTTATTCACTTCCTGCCTGCTTTATTTTACCCTAATCGACCCGTGTGGCCCTTGTCTTGTTAATCTTTAACGCCTTTCATCCAAATTCTATTCACCGCTTTATGACTACAAGTCATAACCTTAAAAAGGCTTCCCAGCTGAAACTGTGTGCAGAGAAATAACAACCTTCACCCACATTATCGGGTCAGAAACACACTTTCCTGTCTCTGTCTGCTCGCTGGCACCTGTTCCGTCTGACAGTATTCAGCGTGTATCAGGGGAGGATCGCTGCGACGTGTTTGCACGCCGCTCATCGTTTCTGCTGTGCATGCAGGGATCATACTGGCACAGTGCTAAGCAGGGGGAGCAATGCTGTAAAGCTCCTGGAACATCGCCTGTGACAATCTCACTTGATTCCCTTCTTCACTTGTTAATTTGCTGTTGTACGGTATCATTACGATGATATCAGTAGCTGGAGCTGTAGGTGGGGCGGAGACAGAAGAAGAATGAGGGGAAATAACAAAGAGAAGTAAAGGGAAGACACGAGAGATCGTAAAACACATCATAACTCCCAACTACTTCCCACATCTTAAAATTTTACATGTTATGACGGCCCTGAGAGTGTGTCGGGCCCAGTATAACCTTAAAGGTTGGATTTCACAGTAGCTGCTCACCGCCGTCATCAAAATGATCAGTTGGTTACAGCTCACAGTAGCAGAGCCGGCACTTTAGGATCACTAGTATGAATCCTGGCTGCGATAATCAGGGAGGTGAAATGGACACCGCTCTCCATTCACTTAACAACCGCCGCTGAGATGCACTTCAGCAAAACACTTAATCCGTCACTGATTCAAGGAGGGCCATAAGTAGAAGATTGTGGCGGTACTGCAGTGGATATGATAGTGCTATTAGGTGGATAGGTGCAAATATCTGTCAGTGTGTGAGGAGGCTGCTGTAAATTGCTCAGAGAATCGGCACCAGAAAATAAAAATAAGGTTAGAGGAATAGCTTGACATTTTGGAACATGTGTTTATTTGCTTCCTTGATGAGAATTAAATGAGAAAATCAATACGACTCTCATATCTGTCTGTAAATATGAAGCTACAGTTAGCTTAGCTTAGCACAAAGGCTACAAACAGAGAGAAACAGGCAGTCTAGCTCTGTCCAAAGGAGGGAGGAAAATATCTTTTAGGTGAATCTGCCAATAGGTTATAAAATGGAAGAATTCTGACAGCCATTCATGCTCTCATTCACTCCTACGGGCAATTTAGTGTCACCAAATAAAGCCAGTGTCAAACCTGTGACCCTCTGGGCTGTGAGGCCACAGTGCTAATCACTACACCACCATGCAGCCCACTGGAAGAATTTACCAGCCAAAATATTTTTCAAAAGATGTGATTCATTAAAACACAGTGGTTTATAATTGTGTCGTTGCTGTAATTGAAAAATCCAATCTTTTCCAAATCCATTGTTAAAATGTTGCCCTCTTTCTCCTCATAATTATTCTCGTCATCATCTTCTCATAAAAGACAAAAAAACTGAATCTGAGCAAAAAATCTGAATTGAGCTCTAAGACCTGCAGTGATGTATCCAGACTGAACGGAACATGTTACAGTTGTCAGAACTCTTTTGTAGAGAAACTACATGTATGTAATGCTGACATAGTTTCTTAACTACCCACAAAGCTATTCTGTCATTCCTGCGCTGCAGTTTCTTCCTTCTTATCATCCAACATGTACAGTGTTTCCAGTATATCCGGAATAATATCGTCCAGTTAATGTCTAGTCCTGACTATGTCTCGTTTGTTAAATCTGCACAAAAACCTACGTGGAAAAAAGTTTTATAGGGGGTTATGTGCTGTACAATCCCGTGCAGGGTGCAGCCACTTCCTGGAGTTTTGTCATCACCGTGAGCTTACCAGGCAACCAGCAGTAAGAAATAGTTCAGCACTTTGCAAATCGTGTTTACACTTCAGTGAGTGTATTTTCTGAAATGTCAAACTATTCCTTTAATGAGACAGACTTTTTAATGCTTTAATTGGAGAGGATGTAAATGTTTAAATAGCTGTTCTGAATTAAATACTCATATCTGGTGAAGCTCCAACTGAGGGCGAACTGGTAAAATAAAATAAAAATGGTCTTTTGAAGTTCCCATCTGCTGCTTTTTTTCCTTTTGTAGTGCAGAATATGAACAAGCACAAACATTTTGGCTGACGCCTGCCGTGACTGTCACAGTCCAACCTCTTTTAAACAGGTAGGCAGCGTGAGGGGCACGTAATTAGAACAAATCAAGCACAAACACTTCTCTGCTGTAGACATGACACTTTTAAAATAAAACACATGAAATGCTCCTCATGCCAGGGACTCGTTTTGCTCGTGTGCTCAGTGGAAATCGCTCTCATTTAAAGCTAAAGCCGGGGCTGCTCGATTATAGCAAAAATCCCAATCACAGTAACTTTGGTCACCATAGAGATCATGATTATTACCATGATTACTCACTGACTTTGGACATATCATGGATTTACTGAACTTTAAAAAAAAAACTGTGGATTTTCTGGAAATGGAAATAGAATTTAACTGTGAAACAAAAAGGGGGAAAAAATACTTAGAAAACAAAAAAAATTAAAAAGGGAGCTACAGAGATGAATAACTTAAATAAATAAATATTTACAATAATAATTATTATAAAATAGATACAAGTTAAAAAAAAAATACATACTAACTATAAATAAAAATTAATTGGACCAAACAAAATTCAATTGAATAGTTTTTACTGCACTGCCACAACCTTCTGAAAACACCTAAGCATGTATTCAACATAGTGCTGAACTACATCCAACATATTGGAATATCAGTGAAAAAAACGCGGTTGAAAGGGCACCAGTGTAAAGGAAGACGTGCGCTGGATTCATAACACAAGACAAAACCACAGCATCATGGCGAAACAGCATGCGGCACATGAATAATTTTATTCCGATTGTCTTGTTTTCATAATCATTAAGAGCCAACATCATAATTGAAAATACAATTCCATTAATCTCCCAGCACTACATGCTCTAAAATGCAAACGTGAAATAACAAAGTGCCTTAAATAAACAGGAAATGATATGCGGCACATTACTGACCGAGCATCCTCGCCAGCAGATCCATAACAGTAATAACCTCGATCTAACCTGTATTTCTGAAGCAGGTGGCGAGTGGTGAAGAGGGTTTGTCTCCACAGGCCAGATTATGAGTTCACAGCCAGACGTGGACAGATGGAGGCAGAGGTTAGCCCTCCTTCCTGCGCTCTGCTACACACACACGCATTTGGCAACCGTTTTTTCACAGGACAATTACCTTGCGACCTCTGCCAGCCCACACTCACACTCAACACACACTCACACACACACACACTTGGGCCAATTACGGACACACATAAGGAATGATAACAGTGACAGTCGACCCACACACACAGAAACCTGTCATGGTGTGTACATACACACTCCACAACCCCTCCAGCTCCGCAAAATATGGCAACCAGCTCTGTTTATGAAGGGCACAGCACCCAGCTGCAGCTTTCCAACACAGAAGACAGACACACTGAGACGCTCCCCTACATATCTGGCAGAGATTCTTTTTTTTGTGTCTAAACCCAGAGCCTGAAGTCATGTCCAACTCACTCCCTCTCTCTGTTCTGTTAATTCCATTATCTCTGATTATTTTCTCATAAGCATTGCTGCTCTAATCCACTTGTTGGTCACATATCTTTGTTGCAGCAGCCAACCACTGAGCAGATAATGGATATGCACGACCCAGGTTTTTAATTCAGTCCTATCTCGCTCGCTCTCATTCTGACAGCAGAAATGCACTGAATGATGCTGAAAGTCATTTTTTTTTTAAAGATAATGACAAAAGGTGCTTTACAGGTGACTGATTTGGTCGGTAATTCAAAGATGTGGTGTTAAACCATCTCTCCGCTGCCTTTACTTGCATCCCCCCGTGCTTTTTAGTTAGCCTTTTTTTTTTTAAAGATCATTTTTGAATTAAGTATGCACATAATTTCTCAGAGACAGTGTGGTTAAGACTGCCGTCTCTGGAACAACATTCACCCCCAGCTAGGATTGATTCCAGTCACAATCTTTTTCTGCTGGATTTCCCCTACTTTGTATTCCTCTCAGCTTTACTACAGTTTCAAGAAAGAAAAGGAAAACTCAGGGTGGTGGAAGGCTGCTTCTTGGTGAAAAAACATATAGATATATCCTCTATTAATTCCAATGGGGGCTCTAATATGAGGGCAACACGCACATCTTAAATACCTCCATTAATTTACTATGACACAGGTCTGATTGGGATTCACAAGATGAATGTTTCAGGAATCTCAGTTGGAATTATTTTGATCATACAGCATAGATAAATACGCTAACACCTGCTACACACTGTTAAGTGAATAGCCCTCTAACTCTTCCTCCTGCTCCTGCGTTCACCTTGACCACACGCTGTTTTGGTGGCACACAGGAGCACCGCCTATGGTGTTATCAAAGTCATCAGCCCTGAGTTTCTTCCGGCTGTAGAAAGTCCTAACTAGATAACGCTACGCCCTCACACTCGCCAGCAAATCCATAATCAATCATATTATAGTACTCTTGTCTCGTTGGGAGTCGAGCATATATTTGTGGGCTGACAAACAAAACTGACATTTCCATTTTAGTGATGTAGTTGATGCTTTTCATTCACAGTAATTTGTGATGAGTGCAGCAGCGGAATCATTTGAAATTCATGAGTCACAAACGCGCTGAAACGGCTGAAGGGTTCAGCGCCTGCACAGCACATGTAACGCGTGTTGCTGGATCCTTATTTATGATAAAAGGGCATCTGCAATTTTAATGAAAGTTTTGTTTGAGGATTTTTGAAGACATGTTTTCGAGAGCCTGACTGATGCTGATACCGATTTTAGAGGGGAAAAGTTCAACAATTACCATATGGTGGCTGATAGAGTTGGTGTTTGAGCTGGAATGGAAACAGACATTTCTCTGAGGATTTTTCACTGATATGATGACTATTCACAGGCACTTAAAAGGCTGCTTTAGGAAACAAGCACCACTGAAGAACACTTAACACTTTTATATATACATATACTATATCAGACTGTCAACCTACTCTAGAAAGGGACAGTGACAAAATAAATAATAAATAAATATAAATAAATAAATAAACATTTAGTACTGTATTGTGATAATGCTGTTTGTCAGTCAATGCTGATTAATTAAATAATAAATACATTCAAATAAAATAATTACCTAAATAGTAATGTATATTTAATATTGCTATTTATTATATTTTTTTTAGTTATGACCATTTAAATAAAAACTATTTAAAAATTAAAACATTAAAATGACATAAAATAAAAGTTAAAGTAACATCATTACATGTTCAGTAGTAGTTAATTACTGAAATTTAAATAACATAATAAATACAAATAAAATAAAAGTAGAATAATCATCAGTGTATGTTAAGTATCAGTCAATACTGATTATTTAAATAAAGAAATAGTTTTGTATATTTTAAATTACAATTTATATTATATTTAATAGTATTAGTATTAACAGTATATTATGTTTAATATTTAACCATTTATAAAAAATAAATAAATAAAATAAAAGCTAAATATACATAATTGTTTTCAGGATTTCAGTAGCTGTTCATTACTGACATTTAAATACAATTATAAATATAGATTAAATTGTAAATAAAATAAATGTAAAATAAACATCACTGTATCTTTAGTATCAGTCAACTTCTGACCATTTCAATAAAGGATAAATAAAAAATACAATCAATTGCTAAATGAAACCATTTCTAAATCATCAATCAAGTATTGTTTTCTGCATTATGTGTAAAGGTTTTCATATCGACATATTTCATAAGACACATAAGCAATAGATACCAATATATAAGTAACAATATCAGCCAATAACATCAGTCCACTCTACTCTAATTTTAGCATAATGGGATGAAAAACAATAAAAAAGCGCATGACAAATTGAGCTTGTAACGATAACAACACTATATTTCACTTCCTTTTAAAATAAACTTGCTTTCATTTTTGATCAAATATGAACCTCCAATAAATCCTGAAAGCAGAACTGGATGAAGAAATGGCGAGAGGTTTTTTTAAAACTGTGTCATTTTGTAAGCAGGTAAATGAATAGAGGCTGAAATATGACTCAGATGTGGGATTTGAGGTTGTGATGGAGACGAGGTAATGACTCATGCTCATCTAACTCAGGTGGGAAAGTCATTCCTCCACAGGGAAGAAAGGAGACAGCAAGGCCACTGCAGGGACAGGGATAAATAATTGGACAATTGTACCAGAACAGAGAGCGTGGACAGAAGTCTAGGTCACGACCTGAAAGTGCAGTGTGAGTTTTGTTTTTAAAGTCAGTATGTATAGCAGGAGCAGTGTGGCAGGAGAAATGTGGGGACACTGAGGACATTTCTGGCTGCAGCTGCACGGATGAGATACAGAGACTGAAGAAAATCCTGTAATGTGGTTGTGGATCGTCTCATTTGGGAGGTGAGTTAGGTTCAAATCTTGGCTATGATGTGGGGTTCACACAGCAGTTTGTTATCTAAGTCACTGCAGTGTTGTCAGTATTGACAGGGAGGTCTTTCGCAGGTTTTGCCAAAGAAAAACAGCAGCACAGTCTTGTCAAGGTTGAGCTAAAGGTGGTGGACAAGCATTCGACTGGATGTGTCAGGGAGGCAAGAACAGATGAACGCTGCTCGGCTGAGATGAAACTTTGCCAGTCCCCATGTGTCATACTCCCAGCTGTCAGAGGATAGAAAGTAAAAGTGAGAGTGTTGCTGGTCTCAGAGCAGCAGAGAAACAGCTATGTGATGATGTGAAGCCAGAGCCAGAGACTAGAGTGTAGAAAGAGAAGAGGTGGAGGCCCAGGAGTGAGCCCTGGGGAACTCCAGTGGAGGCGCCGAGGCCTCGAAACAGAGCTCCTCTCTGCAGTAAACAGACTTTTCCTAAGGCTTATCATAACAGTGATTTTGCATTCAAATTTCATTCTTGATTCATATATTTTTTTAAAGTTATTGCACATATGGTGCTTATTTTTTTAATAAAAGAGACAATAGTTACATTTAATCCCATTACAGTATTTCTATACCAGCACCATGTGCAGGTTAATTTTTCTTGATTTATTGACAGACACAAATTAAGGCTATACTTAATGCTCAGATACCTAATTATAATATTTATGTATTCATCCAATTTACATGTTTTTTTAGAAAAAGAAAAGTTCTAATAAATACTGAAAACCCTCATTTGAACCTGCAAAAATCCCACATGACACCTTCATATTATGTTTTCTTGGTACATTCCAAGTATGATCAGGTAACATTAAGGACTTGTTAGCAACCACATTCCCCGTCCCTCGCTCTGCATTACATCTGTACTTTGAGGACTAAGTGAGCTATCATTTGTGCGCGTGTTCGGCCGGTGTGATGTGGCTGCTGACTGTGTGTCTGAATGCAGCCAGCTGTGACTGAAGCTTGTTTACACCGGACACGACTCAGACACATTTTTTAGTCATTCGTCTCTCGGATCAGAAACGCCTTCATTTTAAGTAACGCTGCTGTCTGCAGCAGCTCTTTACGGGTTCATGCTCCATCGCCTTCACACACACCTGAAGCCTCAGAGCACACTTTGGATTTCATTAGATGTGTCATTTAGAATCCACTGCCTCGCCTTTTAAACCATTTTTATTGGTCTTTTTTTTTCACGATGAATATTTTGACAGGTTATAGAAGAAAAGCACAGGTGGAGCCAATAACCTAAATGACTTATATCAGTGCCAAATATGTGGTAGAAGATATGTTAACTTATTGGGACATTCCCATAAAGCAAAGCAGTCATTAATATTCGTTGTTACACCTGCGATTTTTACTGGGATGATGAGTCTGGAAAAAGACCTACGCAGCTACAAGCCAATAAATAATTTACCTCTTTCCTTCATGCACGATAGTCATCATGAAAAAAAAATTAATGACACTTTTAATAAAACCTTGTGTTTTGAGTTTGGCCGATACAGTCAATAATTAAAATAATGCATTAATGTTTAATAGATCTAAAGCACAGAGCATGTGATGCTGCTTCTGGATAATCACAAGGTCCAGATCGTGTGTGTGCGTGTGTGTGCGTGTGTGCATGTGTGCGTGTGTGTGTGCATTCATATTTATGACTCATGTCCAAAATATGTCACTTTTTCTCTGGCTGTGCTGGCAACATACACGTGATGACTCAACAATTTCTGCACATTAATCCTGTTTCCTCTAAAACTGTACTTAACCCACACACACACACACACACACACACAGGCTACTGCCATGTGATTTAAGAAAGCAAGCTGCAGTGCGTTGAACGTGACGTTCAAACACTTATCACTGAACCAAAGACAATAATATCAGAGAGTGCTGGAGTGCTGTGAGAGAGGAGCAGAGAGGTAACACTAGATCATAGCCGCTCATTCTGCTGGCACGATCTCAAAGGCATGATTTATTTAGACCAGATCAGTTCTACACTGCAGTCACACTGTGGGATTCATGGCTTCTTCATCATGACAGCCGCCACAATCAGGAGATTTTTTTGTATTAGATTCGGTTTTCTTTATTGCCTCTAAGTGCTGCAGCGTTTGATCCTTATATGAAATAAAATTAACTCAAGGCAAAGATCAAATGGGCCTCTTGATGCAACTGAAAAGTGGAGAGTAAGCAGAACATCCAGAGCAGGAGAGGTCTTTGCCTCTTAAAGACGAGCTTGTTGAAGTGGCGAGTAAAGGCCAAGTTATAGCAGATATAATTTATCTTCCTTTCCTGTCCAACAAGCAACATCTCCAACCTAAATGTCAGAATAGACCGTTTGTCAATACCGCACATAACGACACATATGAGCATTTCGCTGCTTGGGGTGATGAGCACAACGCTCTGAAAATAGCACACACGTCAAAAAGGCTACAGGCTAAAAAACTTCCAGGTTAGGCGTTATGAAAGACAGTGTTAAAGTAAATAAATGTACGTTAATGCCGGAAGTAAAGTAGTTAGCAGGGTGCGGTGACTAGCTTAAGTTAAACAAAAAATTTAAATTACGTAAAAAGCCACGGAAATTACATAAACAAAGAAAGTAACATTAAAAAAAAGTCCCATCCACCTGCAGAGGACAGTCTAAAAGGTAAAGTGAAGCTGTATTTGCTGCCTGTAAAAACGCCCTAAAATGTCTTTTTTGGGTCTCCTGCAAACATAAAACTGTGTTTACATGAATAATAAGCAACCAAACATAAATGAATCTCATGTTTTTATTTTCTACAAAGCTGCATACCTGTACAACCTTAATATACGGCCTAATTCAAGCCTATTTTCTCAAAATATGAATGGCAGTTTTCACTCACAGCCCTGATAGGAAAGCCTGTTGTCCAACAGTAAACGCCCTGTTAGATTACAGCATATGTCAGCATCAGTGTAATCTCTATAAACAGATATCTGCATATGGACGCAGATATCTGCAGGCAGCCAGCCAAGATTTTGTCATCAGAAACATTCTGGTTTCCGTTTGTAGTCTGAGTTGTATTGACCAATCCAGTTTAAGCTGCTTTGGTTGAATGCAGGTAAACAGTCCGTGTTAACAGTTAATGAGGTGGAGCGCACTCACGGAAATACAATCTCAAAACCCACAGGCTGTCTTTGGATGACAATTTAGCTTTTCATTCGCTTTTTTAATTCACTTACGTACATCCATATGTGGAAATATGTTCATAGAGATTATCCAAAAAGTCTTAAAACACCTACAGAATATTAATTAAATTACTAATTGGACTGTAAATAATAACCTGAGATCCAACCTCAAAGTAGAGAATTATAAACTTTTTATAGCTCTCAGTGTAAATTTGAATTATTATGTTACGTATTTAGGACAATTTCACATGTATGACTTCTGAATAATGGCCTGAAACTAAATTTCAGGGCGTCGCTATCAATGTTTTTGGACGCTCCTGCTTTGAAGGCCCCACTGCGTCTTCCTGTTACCTGTCAGTGAGTCAATTTGTCCTCTCAACTTCACTCCAGATCATTTCCAAATGGACCTCACATCTCTCTGCACCCTCTCTCTGCCAGCTGAACTAAACGTGCTAATCCCACCTGTTGGAGTGCAGCCTGTGTGTGTAAATGTGAGACTCCTCTCACTTTCACAGGTCACAACACAGCTTATATTATTTATATCTGCCTAATAGCTGCCGGCGGGTAAACTGAAAACAAATAAATGTAGTGTGAAAATAATGAGGTTGTAGTTTTCTACATTCATATACTTTCAAAACAAACAGCAGTTTAATGGGGTTGCTTTTCTGGTGTATTTGTTTAGTTCAGCACTATTGACACTCGTATAGTGTGTGTGATAGTTATCAGAAATTAAAGCAGTTTTTCTTGTTTTTTTTGTGTAAAGGATGTTGGGCAACATCCTCTTCTTTAGCATTACTTTGCAAACACACACGGTCTGAAAACTCATTCACTGCTCCGCTGACAGACAACAATGAGCCGCCTCGCCTGTTCATTTAAAACATGCCATTTTACACTGCTTTGATATTTCTATATGACTCAAAACATAATTAACCTGCTGATTATTCACACTCAGTGTGCCGAACAAGCTGACAGCTTTAGCTGTTCAGTCAGATGTGTGTAAATCAGCGTTTCGCCTGTTTCTGTTACGGACCTGACAGGTATTAGCAACAACAGTAGTTCACTTGTTCCAACTGACTTCTCGCTTCGATCAACGGAAAACAGCAAAAAGCAACTGATGCACATTGTTAGATTCTACATATGACAGAAAGGGACACAGACTGAGACTGTGAGAACTTTTGCTTTGAAAGGAGATGAAAGTGAAAGTTATTGCTGAGTCGACTGCTCAATCTAACTGACTTTTTTCAGAGTCAATGTAACTTCCCATTGTGAAATTGAAACCATGTTTAGCCAAACTGAAAAGCGGCTTCATGGGAGACGTACTCAGCGTCAAAACTGTAACTTTTTCTAAGTACAGTAGTATTATAAGCTAAAAGTGAAAGCACATTGTTGCTTATGGCCTGAACATCAGAGTATAAGTGCACTGCACTGTGGTTGTTGGTCAAGGTGGAGCCACTTTTAATTACGTTAAATACAGTTAGTGTAGTTTAGTCTAGTGGTTTCCTAAGGAGGGGTTGGGCCGTCTCTGAATGGTCACAAGATAAAACTTAAAGATGATTAACGAGGGAGAAAACAAGAAAAAGTAAATGCTGTGGTATTGGCATCTTTGAGTCCCAAATAATTGTTAAAATTAAACCACATGAGAAGTTTAGGAGGGAGATGCTTCTTTGATACAAGGCTGCTTAAAACACCGGGGAATTGTTTTTTTATTATTGTGCGTCTGAAAGTAAAACCAAAACCTTAAAACTAACTATAGTTGTGGAATAAAAAGTACCGTATCTCCCTCTGAAATGTAGGTAAGAAGAAGTACAAAGATGCATTGAATTGCACAAAATATTAAGAAATATATAAACGCTTCATTGAAATTGAAGATTTCCATTCTAAAATGCAAGTCTGCTTTCATATACAACACCTACAGTAAGGAGCAGGTCAGCCAGAGAACAGGCAGTGAGAGAAAGCTCACACGGATCAGACTGACACTGATCCTCACAGGTGTGAAGAGAGGAAGAAGTCACGGCGACACGAGGGAGAGAAACCCAACATGTAAAACATTCCCACAGCGAATAGATATTCAGGTGTGTAGCGCTTTAAGACTCGGTAAAACACTGATATTCCCCGTGTTACAACTGATTCTAATTTGGAGGAAATCCAGCTTCACTTTAATTAACAATTATCAACTCTTTCTCACACCCCAAGTGCTGTTTTCACTGCTTAATAGGAATTGTACAGGGAAACCTGTGAGATCTTACAAGAGAAGTAAAGAAGTCTGATTATCATAATTGTATGCAGCGTGTGTGTGAGTGAGTGTGAGTGTGTGTGTGTGCATGTGTGTGTGTCTGTATATCTGATGTATTGTAGAGTAATCCTCCTCAAGAGTCCCTCCACATTAACATAGACTCTGCATAGCAGCCCTGTATCATGTTAAATTAGCAGTAATTGCCTTTGAATTTAATACAAAATCTGGACTGTCCATTAGTTGCACTTTGAGGGTTTTTTTTAATATAATTCTTGAAGCAAATATGCAACAATTAAAGCTCCTAAACAGAGAATTAGCTGATCTTAATTGCTGTAACAGAGACTTAATTGAATATTTGGGGGTTTTGAACTGTTTGATCTGACAAAATAAGACATCTGATAACATCAATTTAAAGAAAAACAAGCTTTTTGTTATTTTACTTTTGACACAGCATAACTTCATGCTTGCTCAATATGATATTTCATTTATTCTTGGGCTGTTTTGTGAATTAAACCAACATATAGTTAAGTTTTAGTTGCTTAATTTGATCTTCAACTGGTAATAATCCAACTCATTCATGTCTGCTGGTCTAAAATGTGTCCTGAGAGGAGGATAGCATTATTCGGGGACCATAATTCACAAAATCAATTGCAATACATCATGTTGTATTGAAGCTAGAAATTGAGACCATAAACTCATGAGGAAAATGTTTCCTGAGGTCGGACAGCTCATCGGCCATGAGAACGGATGTAAGTTTAAGGCACTTTCAGACACAGAGGTTGTCTCTAAAGTCAGATCATCCACATTTCATTCTTCTTTTAAACTACATTCCCCCAAAATGTGAGTAAATGATTATTTTCTGTTTAAAAAACTGATCATTAGAGTCCATCGCCACCGTCTGTGCAGACAAATCAGCGTAATCCTCAGACTGGTGACTCATCTGAGTAATCAATAGCTGTAAAATGTAATTAAATAGGTCAAGATTGTTATTAACTTTATTAGAGCTCAATGTGCTACTTAAAGGGAGCCATAATCGACGGTTTAGGCTGCCAGCGAACAGCTTGCAAATTGGTGAGGTAATGCGAAGATTTCACACTGCTACTGGCTTCTTGTAAAACACTTTTGCTCTGGAAGCAGAAATTCTACCACACTGACTCTGTGTGTTTTACAGTGATCGCTATCACCCTCCATGCTTCTTTTAAGATCACTAAGCATTTCAAAATAAAACGATCACAAAGGCCTGATAAGATCGGAGTCGGTGATGCAACTGTTTGCTATTAGATGATTGGAGATGTGGTTTGGGGAAGCGAGGGATCTCAGCGCATGTTCGTGATGCAAACACAACTCAATTGAAACGTACACTGCATCTTCCTCTATTACACATGCTTGTGCAGTCTGGGCTCTCCCCACCAGCAGTAAGAACATCTGTCAAATATCTACTGCAGTGCCTGAGAGGCCTTTTCACATCAAGTCAGCTTTAATAGGTAACCGAGGACTGAAATTCTCACAATCGCTTCAACCTCTCCATCCAATATTCCTGCGTCTCTCCTCCTGACTGTTGTTCTGCTAAACCAAACCCAATATAATCCCTCTCCTGTTTCCTCCTGTCCCCGTCTTCCAGAGGCTTAGTCGATACGTTAGACTTCCACACACGTGCGCGGTGAGATAATGAAAATGTTTCTATAAATAGGGACAATAGTGCTGACAGTAGCACTCTCTCAAGTGAGATATCTCGGTGTAATTTTCACTACACACATTCACACCCACTGTAAATACCGCCGAGAAAAATCTCCTCCTCTCGCCGTGTGCTTCATCACAGCGATAGTCCTGAAGCAGCACATAAACAGTTGAGTTGCAAAGCAAACACATTTCAGATATGTGCAATATGAGGCTCAAATATAGGAGGAGATCAATGCGCCCTGCACGTCTTAAACAAACAGCTTGAATGTGCAGCAGCAGAGTAAACGCTGTGAATCTGCATAATACTGAGACAGCTCCTGTATAACATAGAGGCTGCACCGTAAAACTCAGATTCATGTTACACACAACACATATTTCACTACTCCTACTTCAGTTTTACATACAATCCACTAAAACCACAAGGCGACCGTTTCCCATGTAATCACTCTTCACTCTATATAATCCAGTGCAACAGAATAAAAAGCAACAATAAAATTAAACCGTCTGTACGAGCCTCTAACCTCAACTTTCAGAGCATGAGCGGAAGGGGAAAATAAGTGAGATGGATAGAAGATGCTCACCTTCCAGCTCGTGATGGATGACGTCGGAGAGGTTGGGCTCGTCGCCCCACCAGAAGATCCACAGCTCCTTGGCGTCGGGCTTGATCTTGCGGCGCCACACGCACAGCAGGTTGGCCTGCACGCAACGCATGAAGCTGCGCAGGACCGGGTCGTCCTGGGCCGGGGCCGAGATCACCGGGCCGTACTCCCCGCTGCCGCGGAAGCTGTAGCAACGCCATTTAATGCCCGTCAGCTCCGCCTGCGGGAGGAGAGAGAGAGTAATGATTAAAGCGCTGCTGCTGTAAACAGTCCATTTAGCAATACAGCATTGTTATTATGTGCAGCGACTAATAAAGTCGTTCCACTCCGTCTTCAGTCCAAACACTGTTAAATGCAATGAAACAATTAGCTGATTCATTGATAAATCAATCGACAGAAAAATTAATCCGCAATCATTTTGGTAATCCATTAATCATTTGGTCATTTTCAAGAAGAAACACTAAATATTCTCTCTGTCAAGCTTCTCTAATGAGCTGCTGTTCTATAATATTATCTCCAACATGGAGGTCATGTTGTCAGTTTAGTTGGTTTGTCTGTTTGCCAGCAGGATTACAGAAAAACCACAAATAAATAAATAGTCTATATGAAATAACCACATGCTGAAGCTTGTTTTTGGATACTCCTGTGTGAACTAAATACTTGACAAGCATTTATTTAAGGATTTACTCAGTTATCAGGACATAAAACATAATCCAAATTATGTAATTATTGGGGGGTTTTTCCCAACATTGCAATATAAATGTTATAGAAAAATGTGCATGATATTTTTATTATTTATATCATCTTATTGCCCGTCCTCACTTGTTGGAAGGGTTCAGCCTGAGCCAAGGAAGAACCCATTAAATTCTGGCGCCGATCCGAATCACAGGAAGGATTCACACATTATTTTTCACTTTTGTTAACATTGCTATTGGGTATTCAGAAATCATAAGAACTTTATTAATCCCCGGGGGGAAACTGCTTTGTAAAGTTTGTAAAGTTTTTTTTTTTTTTACTTTTCTATAAGAATAAAGTAATTCTGTAAATAAATAAAGGTAAAAAAGCACACTATACTAAATATACAACATATATATTACAACAAATATATGTATATGTAACAACAGTGTAACAAACTGAATTATTGCACATGATTTCTATAGAAAGTCTGTATTTAACAGATGACCAAACAATTAATTGATACACCAAGAAAATTGGCAGATTTATCAATAGTGAAAATAATTCCTAGTTGCAACCACAAATGTCACATGAAACCGTGCATCAATTCATTATCTTTATTCAAGAAGCATGTTCTTATCTTACATTTGTCTCACATCAACAGACATTATGCATAAATCTATAACGTGACAACAGCCTTATTACTGCTGTTAACCTTGAAGTGCTTTACATCAGCGTGCATAGATTTCCTTCGTATGAAAGCGAGCATCAGACAATGCTGCTCCGATCAATAACTGCACAGACTGTACGATTGTGTTATATTCCGCTGGCTTCCTGTTTACGCAGCCACGCTCCGTGTGTAAATGTGTTAGCACATTTAACGTCTCCCTGTTGTGTTGTTATAACCTTATTTAACTGATACCTCCACTCGCTGCCGTCGATGCTGTAAAGATACAATAAAGAGCGAGAGAGAGAAGAGGTGGAGAGTGACGGCGAGACATAAAGGACTGCCTTGAGTGAAATGCACCGAATGAACTACTACAGGAGAGCCGGCATTGAGATGCAGAGAGTACGAGGAGAGGAAATAGTGGCGGGGTCAATGGTTGGAGCGCGGCCCAGCGACTGACATCTTCTCCATTTAATCTAATGGGATGATGGGTGTTTATGTTGCCTGTAGCAGACCTGGGCGTGGAGGCTCTCGGCCATGAGACATTTAGTGATGAGCCGGCGATACAGCCAAACTTCTGCTCCCATCATTTTACATTTTGTGAATGAGCATGCATATGCAAACAAGCAACAACACAAACACACACACACGCCAGTGACCCTGTGATGCTCGTGTGTGCTTTGGAAACTCTTTCTCGTGTTTGTTTGTGTCCTTGTGTTTGTATTTCTGCATGAATGAGTCGAGCGCACAAAAGGCATTGTTGAACAGGACAGAGATTTGGCAGGCAGGGGGGGAAATCTCTCTCTGCCCTCCTCTCCTGTGTTCACCCAGCTGTGAGGATCATGTTTGGCACACTGGCGCGGCCGCCAAGACATCCAAGACCAGCTGAGGGAAGAAGAAATACTGACACATTTTAGCACGGGGACAGGTAGAAAGAAGGCGCTCCGAAGATATTTGAAGCCTGCAGTGTCTTTGAGTGGATGAAGAAAAGGAGGCGCCACGGCTTTGACGGATATAAAAAGAGAGACAGAGGAAGTGTGTGTCCGAATCAGGCATGCTTTTGAGTAAAAACACTCATCCTCTGCACAGCGAGGTATGCACATGACCCCCAGGAACATCCCGCCTGCAGAATGCACCCATAATTACAAGCATGTCCCTCCTGTAATGACAGTGTGTGTAATGGGAGATATAAACATTGGCGCTGTGATAAGCCAAGCCCTAAAATTAGCCATGACAAGGTCAAGGATGCCGTTTCTCCCAAAGCAAAGAGGAAGACATCTGCTTGCACCGCCTCGTCACTCCCAGTCAATGTCAAAAGTTCCTGGGCTGTTTGACACAGCTGTCTGCCGCTACTGAATCAGGACGAGGCAGCGCGGAGAAGTGAAATGTCAAAAAATATATTCACAGTAAAAGCACACCAGTTGTTGGTTTTTACGAGGCAACACATGCTCTCTAGTGAATTGATTGATGAAGATCCCCTGCAGACATGGTTTATCTAAAAATATTCTGCTTGGAATAATAATTTGATGTGAGGAAAAAGTTAACAGCGAGGATGCTCACAGTGACAATGCTAGCATGCTGATGCACAGCAGGTGTTCACAATGTTCACTGAGTTTAATGCAGTGAACTTATAGTACATATTTAGCAGGTATTTAGTCATACAACCAGGTTCAAACAAGTTAAAATGTTGACCCGACGATGCTGCCAGAAGAAAAAGTTAAGACATCACCAGAGTTATAACAATTCATCCGAGGGAGACATGAATGTGGCACCACATTTCATGGCAGTCTGTCTCGTAATTATCAAGACATTTCACTCAAAGCCGCAAATGTGCGAGAGAACAGTCAACAAAGTCAGTGCGATTTCACAGTAATCTACTCTAAAGTTGTTGAGTTATTACAGTCTTGGACTGACCAAACCACCCTAAAATCAATGGCATCCTTTTTTTTTTTTTATCCTAAATCTAGGAATACTATGTGCAAATGTTTCTTTTCAAAAGAATATGATATCACACTGAATTCTCCCCTGGAAATGAAAAAAGTAGAGCGCAAAAGGTTTATCTGTCAGATCATTTTATCAGCAGATATTGGTTTAAAACAGCAATATCTGCATGTATGTTTTCTGATGTGCAACTTTGGTAATAATCTCACAGATCTCAGATATTTTTAAAGAGGAATTTCTGTGGAAACTGCTCTATTTTTAAATCCAAAATGTTTTATTCATCTCCCATTTATTGGAATTATTATTTATAATACACAGAATGTTTCACACAGAGGTTCTGTAAACAACACAATTAAAGCAACTGACTAATACTTAACATACAGTACTGACATTTATTTAAGCTATTTGTTTTACTTTGTAGGCTATTGGTGCACAATCACACAAAAGCAGGTCTGTTTTCATTATAAAAAAATCACGATATTATCTGTCTTATCAGTAATCAGCTAAATGTTCCCGTCTAAAACTGGGATTGGTTTAAAAAAGCCCATCTTGGTTGGGCTCTATAATAAAGTAATTCCTCTCCTTTGCATACCGCGATCGGCTTTCATAATGTTATGAAATCATTTCCATAAATAGAAAGTGACAGGTGTAAGGTAAGCACAGAGAAACTGATATCAGCCCTTAGTGACAAACTGCACATACATAATTCTGCACAGTGAAGGTCAAACATTCAAGTGCAGCAGCAATAACCAAAACACATTATTGAGTGGAGGGAGGCTTCAAGGCAAAATCTGTTTACTCTCTAGTGCAGAAATACAGCTTCGGGTCTAATATTTCTCCAATAACAAGCTGTATTTTCAGGTGAAATGTTGCGCTAAATGGCCAGAGGCTGCACTACGTCTTTCAAACACAGGTGCTGTGTATTTGTTGGCCATGTGTAAAGCACTAACCTAACACCCTGCTGAACTCCTGTGGAGGATTAGCTGTGGCACAGTTGCAGGAAGAGGAACAGAGCTGCAGTCACATGCTCCCAGGCAGATCCAAACACATGCCTGCACACAAACACTAACACACACACATCACACACAGCAGCTGTGATGATGTGCAGACCAGAAGTGCTCAAAGACACTGACATGCATCAGGAGGCAGACATATTTTCCGGCTGATGTCCAGTTATTTGTCAGTGATGACAGCTCAGATCTGTGTGTATGTTCTGCCCTGTATGTTCACATATGCATCAACATGTAGAAAGTGTGGAGTCGCAGTGATACCAGGGCTGGAAAACAGATCATTCTTATATTTGCATGAATAAATTATCACTTGTAACACATAAAAGAAAGCAGAGAAAACCTGTCAAGCGTGTCGAGCTATTATCTCTGCAACTTTGGTGACAAATCAGTGTTGTGAGAAAAATCCTGTCACGCAAATAAAAACAACCTTTAATCATTTTTGCTACAGTTCTTTCATTGTTAGCCATGAAAGAATCAGGGGTTAAGGTTGCTGAAGTGCAAACTTGAAACCAAGATTATATAGAAAGTCTACCAATCAGGATAAATTATACCATGCACTGGCCATATAAGTAGTGTTTTAGGGGGTAAAGGGTTATAATTTTACTTTCTAAGAAAAATGGACTAGACAGTAGAACCACACTGATGAAAAAAAATCACCATTAACTCAATCTGAGCCGATGTAGTTATATAACAGCATATTATGGTGTTAAGGCACTCAGAAGACTGCTTTCATTAACAAATAACTTTATCAAAGAATAATTTACATTAAATACAAAGCATTAAATTGTCAACCCATTCTTAACACTGAGAAAAAAAATAATGAAATTTAAATAATTAGCTCAATAAACCCCAGTGCTATTTGTTCCCGATCAGTCAATTGCTCACCATTAAAAATAATAAAATAAAATAATAAAAATAAGCTGCTAAATAGTACTGTATGTTCAGTATTAGTAAATTGCTGACCTTTGAAAATAAAGAATTAATTAATTAAGTCGCTAAATAGTACTGTACGTTCAGTAACTGCTGACCCTTAAAAAATAAAGAATAAATAAAATCAGCTGCTAAATAGTACTGTATGTTCAGTATAAGTCAAATGCTGATCATTTAAAATGAAGGGAAAAAATTAATTAAGTAAGCCACTAAATAGTACTGTAAGTTCAGTAACTGCTGACCATTTAAAATAAATAAGAAATAAACAAATAAATAAAATAAACCCCTAAATAGTGCTGTATGTTCAGTATTAGTCAACTGCTGACCCTTTAAATGAAGAATAAATAAAAATAACATAAATTGCTGCACGATAAAAAAGGTTTCTATATCGTGCATGGAAACTGATCTGTCATAGGGTAATATCAATAAATTGGTCGGGCTCTCCTTGACATAAATGTCCTTTGGTGCCATGACTGGTGGTTATGTGTTTGGTGGGACAGTGAATCTACCTGTACATTCAGCACAGAGCAGAGCAGAACAGATATGCACCCAAAACAGAGAATTCCTCTCCATCCTTCAAAGTGCGAAAGAGCAAATCAACGATTATTCCAGGCAGAAGCCTCTGTCTCTTTTATAAACTACCACTGGGGTAAAAAGGCGAGGAGGTCAAGGGAAACGACGGTGGATTTTGTTTCACTGTCAATAAAGCCCGCACTTCTCCCGGCCCTGTGTTCTGTTGGTTAGCTGGTTCAATTTCTGATTGAGAGCAGGACCAAAAACAAGAGCTTTTCCTCCCATTGCTAAGACGAACCAGAGCTTTGACCTCACTCTCACCTCTATTATCTTCCTTGTGTCCACTCTCCCTCTCATCTCTCAGCACTCTCTCACTGTCACGGATGCCTATTGAATACACCCGGGAGTATCTCACACTCTCCCTCTCGCCTTCCTCTCTTTATGTCTTTTTGTCTAGTAAACAGAGAAAAGATAACAGCCAACCTTATGTTTCCTGAATATTTTTCAGTTAGCACGGAGGAGGTGGAAGATTGTGCTCCATTTCTATTAAAATCCCCCTTTTTTCTGTTCCTGGCAGGGAGATGGATTCTCTTTTACTTTACATGTTTTTGTTTTCTTTGAACATTGATTTCAAATAGGAACCTCGACTTAAAACCGGAGAGTTAAAAATAATTTCCTGAATATAAGGTGAAGTGAGCCCAGGCTGGGAAAACATAATCTGTATCCCAACTCGAGGTCAGCCTCAGTGCAGCAGACATGTGCTTGTAATCAAAGGGAAATATGGAAGTCAGGACTTTAATCTTTGGCATACATTGCTCAAACAGAAAGCACTGGATACAGCGTGTGATTCAGAGAGGAGATTCAAAAGGTTTGTCTAACGGATTGACTCATACAGTGCATACAATGTATACTGCATATTGTTTAAAGCCCAGGAGCTTTACAATGCAGAGGAAACCTCCGCTCACTTAGATAGCAACGCTGAGAGGAAAACACACTTGACATGCACTTTGCAGGAATGCTTCTGCAGACTGGAAATATTTTGGCTTCTCCGGTTCTTTCTCAAAAAGCTTGCGGGACCTTTTGAACGGACCTTTTAAACTTCCCAACGTGCAGCTGAATGTATGTTTGTGTTGGACTTTTTCCACAGACAATGCTCTGCAGCTGCACGGGACACAGGAAGGTGTGTAATGACCAGTAGCGGGAAAAGTATTCAGGTCCTTGAATTAAGTATTAATATCACACTGTAAAATTAGTAAAAGTCCTGCATTCAAAATGCACTTAAGTACAAAAGTATCAGCATCAAAATGTACTGAAAGTGTCAGGAGTGAAAGACCTCGTTATGCAGAATGGCCTCACTTAGATTGTTACATTTATTCTAAATATATTATTGGATTATTATTGTTGATGCATTTTTATGAGCAGTGTTTTATTTTGTAAAGATAAGGCCTGTTTTAACTACTTAATATACTGTTATGAGGTTAAATTTATACATAAAAAAAGTCTAATCACTTCAAATGTATCATGTTTTTTTATGTTAAGTCCCGATAAGTAAAAATAAAAAAGCTATCAGCTAAATGTAGTCGAGTAAAAAGTCCAATATTTGCCTAAAAGTGAAGTATAAAGTTACATAAAATAGAAATACTCCAAACTGTTCTCAAGCACAGTACTTAGTTACATTCCACTGGTAATGAGAGCAGATTTAAACATGCATTTGCAGGAGACATTGACAATAAAAAATAACATTAAGTCTGGTTCTATGCAGCTTTCTTGAGGACAGTTTTCTGCCAGAGTTGCAGCTGATGTGGACATTTTCACCCAGCGCTCTATCAAAGCTGACAGAAAGCGTCAGGAACGTCATCCGAGAGAGACGCCACTTCTTTGGGAATCTCACGACGGTGTAAGAGCCTCGCAGTCTGATAGTCTGACAAAGGAGCCACTTTAGGCAATTGAGAGACAGCGTGTATAAGCAGTTTTACCTACTCTGGCACAAGTGAAACACTTATTCTGTCAGAGTGGCGTCGCTTTCTCATCAACGTCAAATCAGTTTAGACACTTGACAAGCTGCCAATATTTGGGGTGTGTTCGGATCGCTGGTGATGCCTGCGAGTCTTTGGATAACACTAGTCTTTATCAGACACATGCAACACTTCACGTCTCTTTCATTCAATGTCAAACAATAGTGTATAATTCAATTATTTCCAGCAGACAGAGAGCATTGACCCAGTGCAACTTATTTGATGTTTCAGCAGGAATGCTTTGGTTTAAAGTGCATCATTTCCCTGCTCAATTCAAACTGCAACATATATGTAATCCAGACTGTTTGTAATTTTATCCATTTGATATCAAACTCATTGACTGCTGCTGCTAGTTCACATTAAATGCATTCAACTGGGAAAATGTGGGGCAGCTTTTATTGTGAAGCGGTCACAAAAAAATTATGTATTTGTAACAGGAGTTAGTGCTGAGAGCATCAAAAAAATGCTTATCTCATCTTCCTTACTATCATGATACATGTTTACTTTTCTTACACTAAGCCATGGTACACAACAACAAAAAAACTAAAATCTCTATGTGCAATGTTAATAATAATTGCCAAATAATGTCTTATTTAAATTCTTATTCTGTTGTTATATCTCTGTAAACTCGCCTCCCTGTACCTTGAGCTGCTGACGACTTAGTTTCCAAACAGGAGGATAAATAAAGTCTTATCTCATCTTATCTTATCTTAAAACGATAAATCATACACTTCTAGAGACTGTTTATCATGACGCATATGACAGACATATCAGTTTTTCCCATATTTTGCTATCTTTCCTAAACATTGGTTTATTCGTGGCAGCTGTCACAATATTTGACCACCACTGACCACCATGTATTGATTTTATATACTTTTTTTTATTATAGTACTCGCTCCGGCTTGTAAAAGCGGTAACTTCCTTCAAACTTTACACACAATAAAGTGAAGCGATTTCAATCATTTTAAGTTCAGGCATTAAACAAATCTACTATTTTTCCCACCCCTTAGTTATTTTGGCCAACTCTCTATGCTACTGGCATTGTTCACGTCATGAGTTCTGATAGCAGCGGCTCATTGCATTATAGAACAAGCTAAATATTGTGTTCCTGAAGTAGCTGCTCAAGTGTTTGCTGTCGTATTAAGCCACACTCGCTGTTACCACCATCATCCAAGACTGAAGTCTTAAGAATTACAATTTTAATGACACAATTGTCAGAGGTGCCGTACGGAAGCAGTTTAATGAAAAATCAAGTGTGAATACTAAATATGAACAAAGACAATGAAGGTGGCTGTGCTGCTAAGTCAGCAGTGAGAAGTCGCCGGTTAGAGCAGCCAGTGGCAGAAATCAGAACAGGCAACGACTCCCCCTTCATCAATTAACCCGCTGAAATCAAATTAACCCACAAGGAGTCGCGATCCCCTCTGGCATTTTACACCACAAATGAAGAGCGATGCACATTACTGCACTTGTGAGGGAGCGAGAGCGACACAAAAGCACCAAACAGGTGTAGAAAGAAGGCCTCTGGGGCTGCAGACACTAAACAGATGCTTTTCCTCTGCCTTCTGCCGCCACCTTTACAAGTCCCTACAAAACAAGGGACCGTCATTTGATCTGTGTTCTGCTGTAGCATCCAGCCCTGGGAGGTGAGCAAGCCAAGCGACCTAATTAGAGCAGCGAGAGTCCCCAGGGCTGAGTGACGGATAGACCTGCCAATCACGCTGCAGAAAGCCTCCATCAAGCCATGACTTCTCACCTGACACAAAGAAAGGCGGGAGGCAGGTGGCGACAGCAGTGAAAGACCAATAAGGACGGTGAGACATTGTGCAGCGTGCACTGCAGCATCTGAAAGAGCTGACAGGATCCCCAGCCTTTTGGCAAATAAAACAACAAAAAGCTGCAGCGTCAGGCTGCTTTTAAAACGTTATGGGACAGGCTAAAGCAGTGGCCCTGCTTAGTCTAAATTATTAACATGCAAATAAATAAACCAGTCTCTGCTTTACGAGTGTCTCTGGTGTAACTTAATTAACCGTGACAAGCCACGGGGAGGGAGAAATGAGCGAAAGACACAGACAAAGACAGAAAAAACTGAGAATCACAAAGAAGGAAAAACAGAAGACGGGGAGAAAAAGTAAAAACAGTTGCTAGGCAACATACAACATCTATAGGAATTCAGCAAGGTATTCAATTTTTGAGATTTCTGTCTCCAGGGTTACAGAGAAAATATAATATTTCAAGCATTTCTTTGGTTCCTTATTTTACTCTAAAATCACAAAGGAGTAGGGCTGAGCAACATATCGATACACCAATGACATGATGGAAGGTTTTAGATATGGAAAACGTGTCTTTTTCTGCTTTTATGGCTGCATGAGTTTATTTTTAGAGCTCGACCGACATGGGATTTTTGAGACCGATGCCGATACTGACTTCAGAGGGACAATTAATCAATAACCAATCTGGCGGCTGACACAGTCATTTTTTGAGCTGGAATGAAATTTGCATACTGATTTTTTCACCACTCTGAAAATGTACCCAGGGAGCTACTTTCTCAAATGTTAAACTTTATTGAATATTACTTAACATTGGTAACATGTTAGCTGATAGCTGGCTATTAAAAAAAAAGAAGAAGAAGAAAAGAAAAAAGCTAGCATCATTTCTAAATCACACATTTTTCTACATTATATATTATGTAAAAAAAAGTTTTCATAAAAGCAGATATCGGACATGAGTTTATCAGATTAAATCTTAAATATCAAAAACGTGTAGCGCTGTCAATGTTGGCAGTACAAGTGTCTGTGTGACGTCACCCAGAATGCGAGCTCACGCTGCGGTTGACCTGACTTGGAGTTTGACTTGCCTTACCTAAGGACTCGACTTGGCTTGATTTGACCAAGAAAAATGACTTGGGACTTGGATAATAGCTTGAGTCACATGTCTAACCAACACTCAACCCCAGGACATTGTCACATATAATCAATATTGAGGTATTTGTCCAAAAACACTGTGATATTCCTCCACATGGCCCAGCTCTACTTGGGAGTCTTCTGTACAGCCGTTACATTTGTTCCCTCACAGCTGGAAACCATGAGCTCAAATTGGGCTGAAGATATTATCGAGCACGTCATACATGCATTAGGAAAGTCCTGGGATTACCACAGGCGAGATATGAACATTGCACTATAGGATTACTCGCTGAGTTTCTTTAGCGAGAGAATGAAAGAATTCAATGCAGTAATTGTACAATTAGCACTGCATGGAGGCTTCTGAAATGCCTACAAGTAGTTAATAGTCTGATTGTTCCTGAAATTGGGCAAATGGAGCATAAGCGGTATGAAAAATATCTAATTTGGCTTGTAATTTCCTGCATTGATTTTCTTCCACGGGGATGCCATTTCAGATAAAATGACAGGCCTGCATAAATCAGCATGACTTCTGCTTGTTTCATTACACACCAGATAAACAAAATATATAAAAGGAGAAAAACTGGAAAGCAGCTATGCCTCTGTGTGTGTCTGTCTGTGTGTGCAGGACGTAGGCAGGGCCAAGCCATTAACTTCAGCGTAGGTCACACCTGAACAGGTTTGGACACGCAGCTCACCTGGCTGCTGTCTGTGATCTGTTTGCTTACTCAAACGGGAGTGGCAGCCAATCAGAGTATTAACACTCGAAGTTTACTGCACTTCTGCCTACCAGTTCGACACACACAGCCTTATGTAATCCCACTCAAGTCCTCCGCTCCTGTCCATTCACTCTCTACACATACAATGGTACCATGGCATGCATCTTCGCCAACAACACCATGCCTAAACACTTCGCCCTGCAGCTCCATGCACACTCAGTCATGCCTGGCAAACACTCTGTCAAACCCTTTGTGTCTCACTTTTCTACGGCAAAGTCCATTTATTCTGCGAGGCAAGCCAGGACTGAAATGGAGCTGTACAAATTTTCATTAGCATCTGAAAAATCATGGGTGTCTGCCTAATTCAAGATGAGAGAGAGCCCCGTTTGGCAGCGCGGGGAGAATCAATGCACCACAAACGGCTGTGAATCAACAGTCTGCACATAATGTGTTTGTTCTCATCAAGTGCCCGTCTGATTGGTCGCAGATAATCTCTCAATGGAACATGAACACATGATAATTAGAATTTGCAACAGCACAGCGGCCAACATTAATGTTTTCTCTCTCCCCTTGTTTTGCAGCTCTAAAAGACACCCTTTAACCTAAGTGTGCTTTAACTGCAATTGAATCCCAGCCAACCATGATATTGGCAAAGCTGTCTGGCTTGCAGAAAATATTTGCCCAGTTACAAGCGGGCTAGTATCTCCCTTTAAAGAAAATCTCTTTGTCAAGGTGTCTGAGGTCAGGTGAGGAGACTGCACACAGACCGTGCGATGACACGGAGAGCAGCAGCATCATCTAGAACAAGTTTTATCTGTTTCTGGAATTCATCGACCAATCAGACAGCAGGCTTCAGTCTCTGGGTTCAGACCAGAGGCAGCGCTGCAACACACTTCCAAGAAGTAATAGTTTGGAGGAAAGTGGTGTTAATCCGTAGAGGAGAAACACCAGCGTTTGAGTTGGAAATGTGTCTCGCCACCTGAGACAGAACAACTAAATTCAGCAGTGGAGAAAATAATTTATTCACTGAAGTATTTAAGAACAATTCTGATGTGCTTTACCTGAGTATCTGTATGTCATTTAATACTTGTACTGAGGGAAAATATTTTACTTTTTAGGGCAGTATTTATTTATATTTATTTAACAGCTATAATTACTTTTCTTTACATACTGCAAGCATTGTTAGAGTCTCAAATATTACCAAATGTCTATCATTGAGTTCCATAAAAACATTAAAGGTATAATGTGCAACTTTTTGCATCAAATGGCTAAAAACAACTAAACCCATGTTATGTTGACCTGTATTGTTTCCAACACTTTTAAGCATCACATTTTGTTATAAACTGACTTGTTATCATATATATTTTTACATAAACTGTTCGGATCTTGGTCATTTTTAACTTTAGTTTAACCAGATTTTAGTAAAGCATTTTAGTCACCTGAGCACTTATTTAAAAAGAAAATTCATCACTTTTAAAGTTGTTTTCATTCAAACTAAATCATTGGTGCATTAACTGCATGATAAATTAATCAGAGAATAGAAAGCCAAATAGCTAAAAACAACAACAACAACAACAACAACAATAATAATTTGTCTTGATGGGTTACTGAAAACGTTATCCTCACTTCAACTGTTCAACTTCCCAAATAATATTTTTTTTTTTTTGGCCTGGCAGACAGCTGGCCTGTACAGTTACAGGGGAAACACTGCTCATAGTTTGAATGGAGGTCTCTTACTTGTATTGGACTATTTGCACAGTGTGGTATTATTAGGTTTATTCAGATATTTACATTAAAAACACAGAAGCAGCAACACTGCGGCAATAATAATATCTGTGTCTCAGTGTGTACGCCTGCCAACTAGCTAACTTTCCAGCAATCACAAGCATTTGGTGGCACCAGCTACTGCCCATTCCTACCAATCCTCCTTTCCCACTCAGCCTTCTGTCGCCCTGCACACATGCAGGAACACCAGCGGGCGCTAAGAATAGAAACACAGCTGGCACTGCAGGGCTTACATATTTCACACTCAAGCCACCGTGCTCCAAAATACTCCTGCCCATCCCGACCCATTTCCAGCTCCGGGACCAGTGGTGGTTCCCTCCCTCTCTCCTCCCTCCTGTCCGTCTTTGAACCGTTCTTCACCTCTGTGGCGGGGCCCTGACAAGCCTACTGCTCAGATAAGATCCATGACTACACTCTGGGAGAATTTAATAGAAAAGAGATGGGTAGTAAAAACAGAGGAAGGAGTGAGCAATCCTTGTTCACAAATCATTTTGTTATGGCAGCAAACTATTTGAGGAGCCTGTATGTCTGCGTCTGACATGCAGCATGCCACGCTCACACAGGTGGGCCACTGCCGGGTTGAGTCCTATTGCGATGACAAGGGATTCCCACAGCAGTGACAGGGGCAGATTAGTGGGAGGCGCCACACACAGTCTCAAGGTGAAGCCAGAGCGAGCTGTCAGAACTGCAAGCGAGCGGAGCCAAAAGCACAGGTTGGGCGTAGGGGGTGGACTGTTGAGTGAGAAGCAACCAGATGGAGCTGCTCCGTAGGGCACGCCGCAGAAGACTGGGGGTGATGCCGTGGAAACCTGGACTCGTCCTCTTCCTTGTGTAAGAGGACGCTGGCGTGGCTTCAATGTCATCTCTAGATATCTCAATATGAACTACACTCTTAGAGGCTTTACAAGAAACAACAGCTGCCAGATGCACAGCGATGATCAGGTTGTTTCATCAGATGCTTTAAAGAATAAATCTAGCGATAATTCTCTTATTGTCAAGAAATCCTGTGAGGACACCAAAAACAAGAATTAATTGAACCAGCTGACAACATGTGGAGCCAAATCCTGATGTTTATTATTCCTCTGTGCCTTACACCTCCAGTGTTGTGCAAAAACTATTAAAAACGCATCAATGAGCCAAACTGCTGACATCTTTCTTTATATAAAAAAAACATACGACTCGCACTCTAGATTATTTTGAATCAGTCAACAACAGCGCCCAGCTATTCATGAAAATCATTTAGCCTTTTAAAAAGAAAAAAAAATAAAGTTTATATTTGGGCCTTTTTTTTAGATCTTTCTAGTCTTCAATAGAGCCTGACAGATATATTGGTTGACAGATATTATCGGACGATATTGGCCTATCAAAGGCATATCTGTATCAGTGTAAATGCTGTCCGATATGTGTCGTTATTGCATATTTTTTTTAAATTACAATTATGTGAGCTATTAATCTTTTATTTTCTTTTAAAATGTATTTAGCTATTCATTTTAATCCTATTTAGAATGTATTTTCGCAGCTATCATTTATAGAATTGGCTGAAAATGTAATACATTATTTTATTTAACAATGTTTAAAATTATTTAATAAAGTGTTATGTTTGAGAAAGTAGCTCCCTTGGTACATTTGCAGACTGGTAAAAAATCAGTGCACAATCCACATAAAAAAGTATTATTTTCATTCCAGCTCATAAAATGACTAGATCAGCCACCATATCGGTTAGTGATGAATTTTCAACCTTTTGAAATCAGTTTTTGCATCAGTCCCAAACATCCCATATAGGTGGGGTCTAGTCTTTTATGGAAATTGTTGAGAATAACAACAATATAGAATATTGCTACTTAGGTATAATTTGCATGAAACTGCTTGAATATGTGGAATTTTCAGAAAAAAGGATTCTGGGAATCTGCTGAAACAGTGACGTTGGTTTAGCTAATTAGCTAGTTGTCCATCTTTGCCATCTATCGCTGTTAGCTTTTAAAAAGCAATCGTTAGTTATGCACCTTTGCTTTGGACCGGCATCATGTACTGTTGGGCCTAATCAACACCATTTTTCATAACACATAAGTTAGTGTCTTGGATCACATTAGCCACTGAAGTAATTTAGCGAGCTGCAGTATTAGTACAAACACTCAGCTATCATATCAGCACAAACGATGCACAAACTCCAACTTGACCGATTCTTCGGCGCAGCGGATCACGACACACACTCCATCCAACCACCGCCTCTCTCTCATCCCTAAGCATCCCTGTAATATCCACCACCATTAATAACAGGGAAATGCAAACAGCCTATATTAAAAAGGCACCGTCCCTGATTACCTGCTTCTTCTTACAAGGCACGGCCACTCACCTGCCATAAATCAAGACACTGCTGTTAATGGTATTCCCTCTGCCTCATCTCTTAGCACTTTATTTCCATGCCAGACAGTAGCATCATTATTATACATGCAAGATCTCTATTGGAATACAGTTTGGCTAATGAGCACCTCTTAGTTGATCACATTAGACCTCCACTTGAGGACACTTAATTACCAGTGTTGCACTCTGTCGAGGGGACAGAGGAAGTCCTTTAATTAAGGCCGCTGCTTCATACCTATGTTTGTACATGCCCGCGTCCTTGGGATATATTCACAACCCAAATAAAAGGCGATAAAACATGCGAGCGTGGGCGGAAGATTTAGTGTGTGCATGTGTGTTGCATTTGTGATACATATGTTTGTGTGTGCATGTGGGTGTTTATTTTTTCCCCTCTCCGTGTTGGTGAATGCATCCGTGTGTGTTTTTGTCTGTGTGTGTATAATGTGATGGGTGTTTGAAGTTTGTCTCCCGAGTCTCGATGGTTTACGGTGTTTACAATACACACACAAACAAACACACACACATACACACACACGGAAGCTTCCTGCGTCGTGAGGCTCTCGACTGTCTCCCTGTATTTCATATTCAGGCTGGGACTCTGGCTGGAGTCGGCCGCGTCATAAGAAGCGGCCCAGTCCACAGAAAGATGACTGTTTTCTCTCTCTCTCTCATTACGTTCCTGGCTCTTTAATTTTCTCCTTTGCTCTGTCTCACTCTCACTGTTTCTCTCTCAAACAGGCTGAGGCCAGCAGTCAGGAAATGCACATCAGTCATAATACTTTCCTAAAATGAAAACAGATTCCGCTGCAGTCACTCCTTCGGCTGAAAACATTCCTCTGTTTCTCCTCTCGTCCTCCACCCTTCCCTCCTCTGCCGCCGCCGCCACTACTTCAACTTAGCACACCAGCTCTGGATCTTTTCTCCCACTTACAAGGGTCTCGTTTGCTTTCTGTCACAGATGGATGATCACCAGCAACACAAGACAGTTGTTTTGTGGGTTGTGTGATGGCAGCGATCTCAAGTATGTGACACAGGCCTCACAGAGCGCATGACAGTAATCTGCTGCGTCCCCATAAAGTCCTGCAGTATGGGCACTTATGCTTTCTAAAGGTACTTTTTATTGATGCGGGTTGCAATAACAGCCGGTAAATCTGTGTGAGGGACGAGGTTAGTGCATGTTGGAAAGCTGTTTAACAGGCTGTCAGACCAGAGCGCTCACCGGTTAGCCACGAGACCTTTATGTAAGAAGATGACCTGGAGGGTCATCTGCTAGCAACTAATGATTAAATTGATCTAGAATTTTTTGTATAAAATGTCAGAAAATGAAAAATGCCCATCACTGTTTCCTGGAAACCAAAGACAACATCCTCAAATTGCTGAAACAGTGGGCAGGACTCCAAAAGCTATTCCATTAACAATGATAACAGAGAAAGCAGGAAATGTTTGGCTTCTTCCTTGACAAAGAAATTATTATCGGAGTATCAAAATTGTTATGATTTACTTTATTACTACTTTGTGGAATAGCCAGAAGTGTAAATTATCAGCTATCTTGCTCTTTTTATACAGCATTACAAATATTAAATTCCTTTATTTATCATTTAAATATATTAAGGATGGGAACTCTAAGGTCAATCGTGGGGAATTTGTATTATCGGAATTATCATAAATATCCTTTATATGACATGTTAAATAAAAAGGACCTCATTATTTTATGATATGTGTGTCATATATGTGCTGCAATAAAAAAAAAATGTGTTTCTTTGGAAAATGGAAATGTTATTTCAATATGTTGTAGTGCCACTTTAAGCAAATTTAAGGATTATCTGCCAGGACTATATCATGAATTGCAATTATTTGTCGACAAGAATAATGACATCAAATTTTCACATTGAACCATGTCTACAATTTTTTTCAAAGTTGCTATTCTTTTATTTTTCAGAATTTTTATTACTGATTGAGGACTGCTACTTAATTCCATTGTACTTTATTCAATGACAATAAAAGGAATTCTGTTCTGTTCTAGTTTTTTGTTCATCGGTTAACCAACTAAATGTTTTAACACTAATAGTAAGTGATAAAATACCTGCAGGAAATCACAACCGAGCAGTTATTTATATAAAATACATATTTTTCCAAGTTGTCTCTTTCTCGATCAATATTGGCACCTGATCCCAGTGATGATAACAGCACTTCAGCCTCCACTTTTAAACCTTATCGTGCACAAATGTCTCATTTTCAACATCAGGATGCTATCTGCATTCCTCTGTCCCTCTCCTCTGCCTCTTTGTGTCGGTGTCATCCTCTAACCAGGACACTTGGTGTGCCATTAGTGTTTTGTTTGGTCTTGGACTTCCCTGCAGGAGCCCTGCCAGTGAGCAACCGCTGTGGCACTAGCCAGTCATAAATATTCTCAACAAGCCAGCTGATGGATGGTCTCTTTCTCCCTCGGTTTGAAAAGGATGTTCACAGGGCCGGCACGGTGGCCAACAATGCCACAGCGAGTGAATGAAAGCTTGTTCCACGAGGGAATAACCTCAACTGAGACGTTGACAGAGACGTAATCGCCGTTTTCCACTGTTACATGTCAGACTGAGATAATTTAAGGCGTTTGATACTGGAGCGCTATTGGATTTATTTCAGCAGTACAAATTCAAACAAGATGCTATTTTGAATCCATCTCTTCCTGCTTACAGTCACAAAACTACTCAAATACATAAAAAGGAAAATTCTGCAAGCTGTGGGATTAATACAAACTTTTCTCTTCTATATCCACCAATAATCAATCACAGAGCATACCATGTGGTGTGTGTTTCTTTAGCTTTGCTGTAACCTGTGCAGTGCAACACGCGCCGGCTGCTGCTGCCAGTGGACAACCTGCATGATCACCTAAAAAGCCCTCAGGACCCCTATGTTGTTGTGGTTCTCAGCAGCCTGAGCTCAGGCTACCGCATGCCTTTCCACTTGGCTGCCTGTTGTAGTAGGACAGTTAACTCGCTGATTGCAGGATGAAAACTGTGAAAACACACTGCTCAATCTCCTCCACCCTCGAAAAACCAGCGACTACACTGCAAAAAAAACGTCACAGCCTGCAGAGTCCAAAAAACACCTTTTTTTTCCCCAGATAAACTGAAAAGTGTTGTTTCCACTGTGATACATGCCGCTGTCTGTCAAAATCTTATTAACCTTCCGTTCTCTGAGAGACATCAATTTTGATTTGAGAAAAAAAAAATTGCTTTTGTGTGCCACTCAGTTCACATTCCCACAAAAATTATCCCTAATCTTCCCATTTATACCTCAGTGAGACGTTTTTGTAGATCAGCAAATTAAACTATTATCCACTGAAGATCAGAAAAGCTTTTTTTAAACGCTCTGGCTTTAGAAATATTTGAGAGGCAGCAGCACGCCTTCTTTCCAAGTTAGTTGCCTGGCAATGCAACAGAGTTCCAGCTACATTTCCAGCGAAATGATTATTTAAAAAGGGGGAGGAGGATAATGGTTAGAGCACTCTGCTCTTGATGGGGGAAAATTAGTGTTTATCTTTTGTTTATCTGCTAAAACCATGCCAAAACTGCAAAATGCATGCCAAATAAGTGGACGGATTGTTTTGAAAATTGCATTTTAGGCATTATGAGATAAAACAAAGTGTATTTCCTTTTAAAAAACCATGTTGATTTTAGCCTCAAGGCTGAGATGTCTTATTATAACAGGCTTAGGGGTGAAATATGGAGCTTTTTCTCAGACCATTAACCAGTGTTAATGATTACCTAATAACAACATCAGCTATTGGTTCACCTTTGCACAGCAGACACACATTTAAGCGTGCCTCCCACCGGTCTTATGACTTGTCAATCACAACTGGCTGGCTCGCGTGTGTCTGTGACATGACGTGCGATGATTTATTATGGATACTGTACCAGAGAGAAGATGTTGGAGTGGCAGTCCTCAAGGCTTGCCCCGTTAGCCACCCAATTCGCTGTTGTAGTCATAATCGTCCGCCGTTGGGGTCGTCAGCGCTGGGCATGTCGAAATCCTACATCGGTATCACAACACCGAGCAGGGCTGACAAATCGGTTCCCGGACGAAGTCTGCCAAAACAAGCAGGCTTATAACCCCACTAGAGGTCCAGATAATAGACTCGGGATGGTCGGGCAAGAGGAATGGGCGTATTCAAAAAGAAGTGCAGAATGCATCCATGAAGCCCCACAGCGGATATAATGTTGTAATGTAAATCCAAAGCGTGTGCGGGGATCAAAACATTGTTACAAACCAGGTCAGGCGATTCCAAATGTGATCATTGTCAAAGGCGGGGAGCAGAGAAACGTATCCATTTCAAACCGGAGAGAGATCAGCCCGTTTCCATATCAGTCTTTTCCGCTGATACTTTCATCATTAAATGAGCATAATCCATGAGAGGAAGCGACTCCTTTTTTTTTCTTCCGCGCCCCCCCAAAAAATGCGAAATTAAGAGTCAAAACTTAAAAAAAAAAAACAAATAGGCTATCACTCGCTCTGCAAAAACAATTAAGTTGAAGCCGAGAGGTTACATGCAGGATATCTGATTCCGTCTGCTCCACAAGCTGATGCACCACTTGTGATAGTTTTCGAGAATTGCACGAGCTATTTATAGCCGTCTTTCTTACCACAACCGTTCCTCTCACAATGTAGCCCAGTCTGCCTCACACAAACAGGCGCTGCTGCTGCGAGCAGGAATGTTTAATCCCTCTGTTGCTCTTCAATTAAACGGACCGCAGACGAGGCGAGGGGTCGCTGGGAGAGAAAAAAAGAAAAGCTACCCGGTGCTCCTCCGTGGCAGGGCGGACAAAGTCGAGCGGGTTCCCATGTAAAGCCCCCGAATCATGAGTCAAAGCGTTCAGACAAGAGAAACTATTCTTATACTCCACCACCAGGAAAACGACAAGCAGGCTTCTGTAGACCGAAAAAAATCCTTCCTTCCTTTCAGTTTTATATCATTACGAAACGTCCTCTCGCGGCCACAACAGCAGTCTTGCACAAAAAAAATATCAGATTTGTTTTTTTTAAATGCACAGTTCACGCAAAAGTGACAGCGTCTGGCGCCGATCACTGACATAAAGAATATGTTGCATGCTGCAGATCTTTTCTTTACGACATTTAAAAGCGAATCCTCTTCCTTCCTCGAAAAAAAAAATGATTTGTTGAATTAAATCCTCAAAATGCGCGCACGGTTTCCTCAGCGGCGACTGCTTCCTCGTTGTTTATCTCTCGGAGCGTGTTATTATATTGGTAAATAAGTGTGCGTGTAGCCTGAGTGTGTCATCCTCCTCGCCCTCTGTGTCTGTTTGCTTTAAGCCAAGCGCCGCTGTAGCATTTTTTCGCGCACGATCGTCCAGCCCACCACGCATTGTAATGTAATGGCGGTCGGAAGCGTACTACCGAGACTCGCCTTCCCATTTGGCCAAGTTTGTGCTCACGTGATCAAAGTCTGGGATTACAGTACTGTTTAGTATCTTTGATATGCGACGCTGGAGACGCCGTGCCTGTCGTGCGCGTGCTGACAGTCAGCAGCTCCTTTTATTCTCGCACTCTTTGTTGTTTGATCTACCTTTTTCTGGTCATCTGTCTATTAAAAGTGCGAGAAGAAAAGATGATTTTATATGATGTTGTATTATTACTTTATCCTCGCTGTATGGTGTCTCTCTGTGATGCATTGGTTACATAATGTAACTGTGTTCTCACAACAGAGGATGTGACAGAATAGAGGTCAGAATGACTTACTGAGCTCACACTGTGTTTCATAAGAGGCATTTACTGTATGTAGGTTACTCTTACTCTAACTAATTTCACCACATTATACACTTTATAATTAGAAAATAACATCATATATGATAATCTAATAATAATAATAATAATAGTGAAATACAGCATAAGTGCAAGTTATCCAAACTGGGTATATTCAGGGCCGTAACCAAAATATTAGAGGCACTGAGGTCATAGTGACATGATCCCCCAGACACCAAAAGTCTCAAATAAAAAACAATATATTATTTTGTTAATATGTTATTTGTTGGGTTAGCTGTTTATTTTTATTCTAAGCTGCACTAATCACTAGTTAAATATATAAAATAAAAAAACAATAATGATAAATTCCTTAAAACATTGTATAACGGTTGTAGTTTTAAGCGTGTGGTTAACATTTTACGAGTAAACAACTTGGTTAGGTTTAGGCACCAAAACTATTAGGTTCAGTTTAGGAAAAAGATCATTGCTTGATCATCTTAGCAGGCAGTTGTTTTTGGGTAAAAAGCTCTAAAACAGTAAACAAAGTTACTGACTAGCAAGTGACCACAGTGGACCAATTAGTTGCTGGTGGAGACTAAAAAACAGAGCTAAAAGGAGGGTGAATATTGGACTTACATTCATCACACGGCAAGAAACGCAACTGCAAATGAACGCTAACATTGCTCTGTATCTGCTGGGTGTGTAAACAGGCAACTGCTTGCAAACACATTTTGCATATAAACTTTACGAGTTGAACATATAATGTAATGCAGGTTTAAATGGAGCTTGTCTTTCAAGGAAAAACCTCTTGAAATCATCAAATGCTTATAAACGCCTTTAACTAAAGTCTGACTCGACTTTCCTTGAACTGCGCCTCTATTATCCCTGTAACAATACCACCAGACTGCAAAGTTCTTTCTATGAATGCATGAGGAAATTACAGGCTATGAAATGAATTAACATATCATTCTGGTGGCGAAATACTGAATTCTTTCTTTATTCATTTTGTCGGTGTAAAAGTGATTCAATCTAAATGTACAAAGTCTAAAAATAATACTAGACTTAACAGTAATGTCCTCAGTGGTGCTAATTATATCCTAACTTTACTTTTATCCGTTCTACTTTCCAGTTGTGTGTGCTGCCTTGTTGTTTTTATGCAGACATTATTGTCGGAGGTTTTGTTTACACTGCCTATAAAAGCTTCAGTTATTCTTTCTGTTCTCCAGGATTGCAGGTGGTGCCCTTTGAGGCTGAAGAACAAAAGATTATTAATACAGCTGCAGTTTCCTGAGGTAGACAGAAGAGGCCATCCAGGAGTCAGTGCATCAAATATTTGTGTTATTATCAATAATTCATTTTATCATAAATATGCGCTACATATGCTTGACTCTTCTTTATGTTTGGAATACAAATGCAGCTTGTTTTAGCTTCAAACTCACTGTAAATGTTCTCGCGTGTTTACTTTATTCTCTTTTGACCAATAATGGGTTATTTTCCTGCAGACATCTTTATCTCAGATATAATTTTAGTTGTGAATAAACAGGAAAATGAATAGTCAAGAGCTTCAGACGTCTGCACATGGATCCCCTCGAGGTCTTTACAAAGATTCAATAGTTAGTTTATTCAGTCAATACGGCTTTTATCCCTCAATCACATTGTCCCTCTCAGAAAAATATCACGTTGAATCGAACAGGCTCCTTCATTTGCGGTCATAGAAGTGCAATGATTTTTTAAATGCCCACGTTCTGTGAAAATTACATAACCCTTTATCCTATTATCAGGCTCTCTTCTGAGGGATTTATTTTGCATGTCAGTGTGACAGCAAGAAGACACAGCTGAGACTATGGCTAAGACTAAATTAGTTACAAACAGTTTATTTTCCCTGCCAGGTTCTCCACTGAGCATCTGCTTTTGAGTGAGCTGCCATTATAGAGGAGAAAATACATGACATAGGATTTTTTATTTTTCATGCTGCTGCATTGGGAGGTTCACATTTTCTCAGAGAGACATCTGAACATCAACCCAGCATTGTGTGATGTGTATGAACGGATGCATAGTGGCAGTAGTTTGATTTCTGTTTTATAATTTATAGGCTGTCCCAGGCTGAATTTCTACATACAAGAGATGTTACTTCTCAGTGTAAATCCAGAGCTATTTATAGACGACTGTGTATTCTCTTTGCTGCCATACGTCTCCTGAAACGTTAGTCATATCCAATCCATTATGATAAAGGTAAAATTCTAACATTAACCACTTCATGCAGTTGTATGTATTTGAGGAAACAGCTTGCAGCAGGTATACACTGCCACAGAGAGGGAGCCTTTAGTCCAGTGATTCCTCTTATATCTGAAAAGCAGGGGGGGGAGATATGAATCAGATGGATGAGCGAGGGCTTAGCCTGGCGGTTATTGATCCCTTTGCTCCAGGAATGATCCAGAACTCATTTAGAGACTTTTTTCCCTCCTTTTGTTCGATACATCCTTAAAGGCTTTCAAAAGACTCTCGCACACGGGTTGGCACACTTGGTGTGGAGCTGATAGGATGAGATGCTATCAGTCTGAATAAATCTATTTCAATATGCCACATATTTCCCCTCATCAGGCCCCCACTGACTTGATCAGTGCGTGAGGAGAAAAGATGCATTACTGTTCTGATTAAAGATAATGTGTTTGTCTAGACAATGTTCTTGTTAGTCTCGTTCGGGACGGAGGGGATGAGTGTTTGTGTGTGTGTGTGTTTAATGTGTGGCTCTGTTAAAGTATGTGTGAATCTTTCCTTTAGTCTCCTGTCGTATATACTGACAAGGTGCAGTAAACTATGAGCACAGGATGTTCTTATGTATTATGCAGATGTACATATACTGTATATAGGTAGCACAAGTGTTTTTGCAACACATAAAATATGGTAATTAACTTACCGATCATACTTCATATATCTACTGACTTCTCTTATAACCTAAGATTTAATGGCGCGACAAGATTTTGTAAATTAACACTCTAAAACAAGCTACTTACAAAAAACTGGTGCAACCATAGACTGTAAGGAAGGGTTTGGCATTTTGGCTGTCATCATTTTGGTATTCTCCAGCGAGAAGTAACCATATTTGGAGAAGACAGAACCCTGAGGACACTATACGCTGTGTGAAGTATACTTTCATAATTCGATGTAAACCAAAAACAAGGTCATGGCTAATTACATGTACACGCTGCCATTGTTATGCAATTATATACCTCTATCCTGATTGACAGGTTCCCATGGTAGCAACCTGTCAATCACATAGTATCACAGTATTCCCGCCCTAAAGCACACCCTGCTTTATCATCTATTTTACTCTAAATGGGACCTTCATTTTCAGATAAATATTATGTTGTATTGAAGAAGACTTTAAACTCGCAATTGAGACCATAAACTCATTGACACAATCTTTACTGAGGTAATGAATCAAGTGAGAAGTAGAGTTTTTTTCTTTTATACTTATATACAATTTAAATTGTTTTTGCAACCAGTGGAGTTGACCCCTGCTGGCCATAAGAAAGAACGAAGGTTTACGGAACTTTTCGGGCCCAAATGCTACATCAGTTTGACCAAATTTAAAGCACACTATAAACGTCATAATTTGGTTCAAAAGTTGTTCATCCTGATTGGCGTATGAGAACATGTGACAACACCTTTTTCCAGCAGAGCCCCCTCTTCACAACGTCAAAATACCAAAATGTCTGATGTTTAGCGTAAAATAGTGTGTTCTTGTAGGGTCCCATAGTTTGTAGTAAGAAGCTGGTTGAAAAATGCATTTTCATGGCCTGCAATACATTACAAATAGGTCATGATGACAAACTCTGCTCCTACGTGTTTTTCTACATGTTTTGCATACAGCTAACTGTTGGAGTGCTCATTATTAATTTAGGGCGAGCATATTGCAAGGGATTATGCTTGCATGGACATCGAAGGATATTTATCATTCATACCTAGAGAGCAATGTGTTTCTTTTAAGAACAAGCAGTGGCCTCGCAGTATCTTCATTAGTGATTGATGGATCACCTTGTGCTAAGTTAACACACACCTCGCAGCAAATTCTCTCCATAAAATCAGATGAGAGTTTCTCCTCTCTCCGCGGCTCCAATACCTCTCTGGCATTTCCTGGAGCGCGGAGAGTCTGGCTGAGAAGAATAGATGGTGTGCATTATAATGAACATGGGCTGACACCGCCTCATCCATCATTCCACCCAGGAAAATTCTAGCAGTGCCAGCGAGAGAGAGAGAGAGCGAGCGAGAGCGAGAGAATTTAAATCACAGGACGTCTATAGGTCTAACTCTTCTTAGACTGTCATCCACTCATTGTTGTGGTTTTTTTAACTGTCCACTCCACTTCTGATTTTGCTCTCAGAAGGAGACTGTCTGCCTGTCAGTTTACTGTACACCCACTGTAACAGTCCAACTGGATGTTACCTTAAATATACTTCTGTCTGTTTCTACTTATATGCTTGTTTGTATCTTAAACTGTACTTCATTTTTTTGTTATGGGTCTGCAGCAACAGATTATATAGAATAATCTGCTGATTGGCTACTGGAGAAAGATGGAGAGTGGGTGAGCTCAGACAGGCTGATAATAGTAGGTTAACTATTGTGTTTTTATTGAAATATATCAACATTTACTTGATGGATTGGTACAGTAGAGGTAGAGTTTTGTACACACATTCATCATCCCCAGAGGATAAATCCAAGTGCCTTTGATGATCATCTTCATTTCTCCTTTAGCACTATAATGAGGTTGGCAATAATCTAATTCATTACATGCTTTGTGATTAATTAATCTAAATTAATCACATATAACAATGCTTGTAGTGCGCAGCATTTATAAATATCCAAAGCTTCCGTTAACCTCCGCCCTCTGCCACTGAAATTGGCCTGCAGTCTATTAAAATACATTTAGACACTGAGTTGGTTAATCAGCCACAGGTAGACTTAATTACTGACTCAGTGTGCTTCTGAACGTCTCTTCCAATGTGCTAAGTGAAGTGATATTTCAGCCTTCAAGTACTCTAATGGTATAGAAAATTCCTACTTCAGATATTGCACAGCACGATGCTATTGTAATATGAGATTTATTTTGATTCACAATTATTTTGATTAAGTACGCCTATTTTCTTATATTCAATTTACATAAATAATATTATTGGTTTGGGAAATGTATTGAACTTTAACAATCTAGCCTAAACTATTGTTTGTTTATTTTTTTTTTGGAACTAGTTTATTTTGTCCGGGGTGAAAGGCCACGTTTCTTTTTCTTCTTCTTGTGGTTTTTCTGCACGCCTGATTAAACCGATGAAAACGTGAACTGGTCCTCGTGTTTCTCTTATTACCCATGATTTGAAAGTAAAAGAAATTAAATTACTAAGCGACGCTATAACTTAGTTAACATACATGAAAGACCTAAACTATGATCAACATTTCCTTCACTGGGCCAAGAAACATCAGAGGGTTGCATGTTCAGTGACGTATGGACTTTGGAGTCAAGGAGCATCATAAATCTGCACTCATGCTGTATTATTTTTTCTGTAATTAATTAATCAAAATTAGTATATTATCTTTACCACACTAATTTAAATATGAAAACTCTTACCATTTACCTAATTGGTAAACCATGTACCATGTTTACCAATTAGCTAATGTTAGCATGCTAACATGCTAAACTAAAACAGTGACATTTCTTTTACCTGTCCTGCCTTGTGATGATATACGCCGCCTCTGTCTGTACTGTACTCTGCTGCTAATGACTATAGTGTCCTGTCTGTCTGTTGGCAAAGGATGCACTCCATTGACCATGATCCTCTCTCCCCTGTGAGCCCTCTACACCCGGTATTATTCATCCTGATGCCGGTTCTGCTCCTGTGTGATTTTATGCACATTTCTCAACGTGCCAAACATTTGTCTCTGGGCACTGAGACACAATTGAATTACGCTGAGCACTCTTGTGCTTTTTGTTGGGCTTTTTAATTAGTCTGGCTGTATCAAAGGACACACTGGAGGTGACGGCGTGTTTGTGTACCTGCATGTGTGTGTGCCTCTGCCTTTGTGTGCATGTTCATCTGTGATCTCGAATGATTCACTCAAGCACTGTGAAGACTGTTGTAATGGTGTTTCCGCAGCATATTGATTTCACGATGAGCAGACGATGTCTTTGTAAGATTACTCGAGAGAAGGGAAATTAGATGTTATCTCATAACAACAGAAGATGGGGAATCATATGGTGTGTTATCTGATTTTCAAATTATGTCAAGCTGTCTAACTCACTGATACACAGATGACATGTGTGCTGCTGCCAGCCTCTTGTTGTACTGCATGGATGATTACCGTAGAAATACTGTAAATCAAGTGCAAGATGGGAAACAAAATATAGATTTTAATTTAAATTGCAAATAGCAGCTTAAAGTTATGCAGGGTAGGAGATGGCCTGAAGGTTAGAGCAAGGCCTTTAATCCCCTGTTGCCCCAGTAAACCTCCTCTGTGGCCACTATAGAAACCTGGTTGTATTGCATATTTCAACCTGCATGCAGGAGAATATAGCCCGAGCCGCGTGCTGCGCTTTCATGTAGAAATATTACCACAGATAGTGTGCTTTAAGTGACCAGCCAGCATTTCCACTTGGCTGCACCCTCTGATGCCACCTGAACAGAATTCAGTAGGAGCCTTCAAGCTCCTCATACATAATGTATTGCTGAAGGTCTGCTCAGTTTTCATGTTCTCCTAATTCATTTCACAAAGAGAGAGAGAGAGAGAGAGAGAGAGAGAGAGAGAGAGCGCTCTGCCAGCATACAGAGCATCCAGCCTGTATCACGCTGTCAAATCAGGAATCACTACTTCATCACCGACGGCTCCTTTGTTGAATCAAACGCTGTCATGTTGCTCTTTGTTTGGCTTGAATCTTTATCGAGCCAAAACATATTGATCCGCATGAATCAGAATTATTCCCGGTGTCTCTCTGTCAATATAATTGTCCTGATTCCCTGACGTATGCCAAAAATAATCTTAAAGATAAAGGTTGTTTTTTTTACCAGCTAGTAAAATGAGTTATGACATCATTATTTTCATGTGTATTTTGTGCCAGTTATTATGTAGTTTGATCCTGTATTTTTAATATTGCACTAATAGCAATGAATTTGACCAGAACAGGTGCCCTAATTCACTCTAATTCATCTTTTGCATGACATCATCATCGCATGTGTCTTGGATTTTATTTATACTTATATGAATATCATAGTCATATATCATTTCCAAAATTATACAAATTTATGTTAGAACTTTATATATGTAGATAGCTATAGCTATTAATCCTATACTAAATAATGGAAATAACAATAAAAACATGCAATTTTGCAAGTTTTAATTAGGTCTAAAGTGTGTGACACTTTTACTTTGAATCAGTCTTGTCATTATTATCCCATTTAGAAAACACTTACATTTTGATCTTATATATTGTATTTATGTAAAACCTTCTTATCTTGTTTGTTTTAGTCTTGTAGTTGTATGATCTTTATCTCTTTTTTTTCTTTTTATTTTAAAGCACATTGAGTCCTCGCCTGCCCTCTGAAATGTGCTATATAAATAAGCTTGACTTGGCTGGAGGGATGGCACTGTTGGTCTGTTACTCTGGTCCAGACTGAAATATCCTGTGAAATATTTCAACATCCACTGGATGGACTGGATCGGTGCCAACTCACTCAGAATATCATAGCTTAGTCAGTCTACAGACTCAACTGGTAAATGAGAAGGAATACCAAAGGTATTTTCAGCTCTGTTTTCTCAGCATTAAGCTATGTGTTTACACAAACCTGCAAATACATGGTATCAGGCTGGAGATATACCTGCTGTAAACTACCTGTTCTTCTCTCAAGTTGCCAGAAATTCTCACTAAATGCACGAACTGTGAGGAAAGTGTCAGAGTAGTACTCACCATTTTCACATGGTGCTTGATTTAACGACCTTTTGTGATCTCAGAATAAACAATAAAACAGAGACAGACTAGAAGCTTCTGTCTAGTATCTTTTAATAAAATTACTTCCTGTTGCCATGTTTGTTGTTTACATCCTGCAAATCCAGCAGCTCTGTATGGTCAGATTTCTCTAGTGCGCCCTCTTGTGAAAACCTCCAGTAACGCGCATTGTTCACTGGTGAAAATGCCCAACAATGCTCTTTACAGTGCAACTGGTTGTGCAGACTGGTCTCCATTCAAAAACTTCCCCATAGGTGGTATGTACAAACAAAGTATGGCCAATATTTACGTTTTAGACCACCACCTTCTAGCAATCATAGTAATTATGAATGAATGAACAGCAAGGTGGAGAATCAAGCACCAAAACTGCAGTTAATGTGGGAGTGAGGTGGTGGTGTCCCATATGGTGAAAACAAAACCATGCATCACCTTTTTACATAACTATGTTCCGGCATTTATGCACCAATATTTATTGTTAAAACTGTCTTTTATAACACCTAACCAGGAAGTTTTTTCCCCAAACTGCTATCAGTGGTTTTCTAGCCTAAATTGATATAAGTTACAGTGAACCGGAGGCGTATGTATACTGACATTAGCACATTTTTTACACTCTATAACCTATTCTGTCGTTTCGGTTGGAGATCCTGTTGGATTGTGTATGCAGACATGTGGTTGAGCAGCAAGTATATCTCCAGCCTTCCTCAGTACTGGTGAGTATTTTCCCATTTTAGGCACTGATTTGTTGTCTATTCACACGCTTCAATTAATTGAATTATGATTTCCTTCATTTTCTAAAGAAATTTCAAAATAAATCATGAACTGCAATACTGAATAATGTGCTAATTTGACCCCCCTCCAGAGTAAAGGACTTGATCAAATCAACATAACAGCATAATGCAGCAGGATTCTCCATGCTCTTTGTGTTCACGTTTCAGAGACAGAAAGTGATTTTTATTAGTTTAATGCTCAGTGACACGGCACTGGCCTTGCCCTTCATTTTTTATGCGGCCTTGCCTTATTTCTTTTGTGGCGTGATTTGATGTGCCGTGATTGTCTTTTGTTTCTCTTTTGCTCACAGCATAAAATCATTCATGAAAATCAATCCAAACACAGCCCGCTCCTCTGTTTCTCAAAACGTAGCCTTCTGCTGACCTCAATAAATCGACCAGTGAGCGTTAAACATTTCAGTTAGTGCCCTTAAAGTGGCCTTTCCACAAACACAGTCCTTCACTAAAGGGGCTCACTGAGAGCTGTGTGTGCATGTGTGTGTGAGAGAGAAGGAGCGACTGAGAGGAGCAGGAGCACTGCGGAAACCACTATTGTAGCTAATGATATTATGGCCCTTTGCCCATTACTTATGATTGTGTCTGACCAGTTTGCTTTATGTTATTTTAAAGGGAGGGATCCTGTTCAGTCTGCCCTTTATCTGGGTGCCAAATGAAAAGTGAAGGTCAAGAATTCAAGTAACGATTTTAAAGAATTTATTTTAAAATACATCTTTTAGAATGGCTGACCTCCTTCCTGCTTTCTGCTTTCTGACAGGCTCACTGAATACACATCAGATCAATAAGTAAAGGTCTCTTCACTTTATCTAGGATCAATTTCAAATCAGCTTATGGTAACTCCAGAGATCAGGCTCCTATTCTGGAATTTTCTTCCCTTCTTATCCCAGACAATTTCATCTTAAATGTTTTATATATGTAAAAACCTTCTTATCTTGTGTGTTTTGTCTACAAGTTATATAATCTTTTTCTCCTTTTTTTAAATGTATTTTATTTTGAAGCACATCGAGTCCTCACCTGCCCTCTAAAATGAGCTATATAAATAAACTTGCCTTGGCTCGGGGGATGGCCACTGTCGGTCTGTCTGTCAGTCCAGCACTTTGGTCCAGATTGAAATATCCTGTGAAATATTTCAATATCCACAGGATGGGATGAATTGGTGCCAATCTTTATACAGACAGTTGTGATTCCCAGTGGATAAACGCTACTGACTCAAGAGAGCCTTTTTCTCTAGCAGCCCTATGTGGTTTTGAGTGAGATATCACAACAATTATTAAATGGAATTCCATTAAATTTGGAGCACACATTGAATCAACATTCATTTTTCCTCCCTTAATTTTCCAACTGAGTTTTTATTGGCTGTGCCTTGTGTTAAGTGCTACCTAGAAAATCTTAACATGCTAACACGTTAAACCAAGTCAGTGTTAAAGTTAGCATTCTGCCATTAGCATTTAGTTCCAAGCATCCCTTTGCCTAAGTAGACAAACTCAGTCTTGTTTCATATCTTGTGAAGTTGTTTGGCAATTTTCAGAAGCCACTAAAAGAAGGATGATCCAAACCTCTGCTTTCCAACCATGCATGTATATATATATATATATTTTTAATCTTTTCTGGCTCAGGACTGGTTTGGTTCATCACCCTGCAACGCAGACGAAATATTTCCTGGGGGAATTATTATGAATGCCACTGCTTTCCTTGGCAAGACTCCTGACTTGATAACACCTTGGACACACCCACTGAACGAGAGGGAACGTACTGTTGCACACTGTTTCACACCGTTCTCCAGGTGTCTGCGTGCAGAAACATTTTCAAGATTTCTCTCCATTCCAAAGGTGGCTCCCAGCTGACATTGGGGGAGAGACGGGGTGAGACCCTGGACAGGACTGGCACATATAGACAACCAGTTACCCTGTCATTCACTCCTATGGGCAATTTAGAGTCCCCATTTAAACCTCAGCTGCATGACTTTGGAAGAACTACATGCTACATGAAGAAGACGCAAACTCCACACAGAGGAGCCACAGGCTGGATTCAAACCTGTGACCCTCTTGCTGTGAGGTAAAAGTGCTAACCACTACACCACCTAAAAAACACCTGAGCATGAAGCATTTCTTTATTTCTAGCACCTTCTGCTGTAGCTCTCCAACATCACACACCAATGATATGACGCCATTTGACCCTGAGACTTCTCCTTGTTTTACCATCATTTCCCAGAATCCTGTTCTAACGTTGTGCTAAGTATCTCCACACAGTTCCACATCGGTTTAGTGGCAAGGCTTTCCAACAGTATTCATTCACTACTTCTTCGGTATCCTCTGCTCTCAGGCTGCAGATATTATCTTATCCTAAATTGTAATCTTCACCCAGCACAAAAGCAGTGAAGAAATCAGAGCTCCGTTTTCTCTATTGAATCAACTTTTAGCACCTGTTCCTTCAGAGGGTCAGGTGCCTTTGAAAGAGCAGGTGCTTAAGAGAAACAATGGAGTCTAAAGATCCGGAGCC